>JAPVRG010220721.1:1624-13739 GCA_029783565.1 Rhagoletis cerasi | reverse complement strand
AAATAAAACTAAAATCTTTAAAATCAGTTTAATTTAAAAAACAGGTATGCTCATAAATTGCTATACTGTGTACAAGTGAAAAAGAAAATTTACTTATGGAGTAGCCATCGGCGCAAAATATTTATTTTTATGTTATAAGCGAAATAAAAGGGTTTCCGTATACATCAATACTCCCTGCCCACTCCTACTTTATACACTCTTGAAACAGAATTAGTAAACGATTTTTTTTTTTCGAAAAAACCCATCCCAAAAACCTTTGTAAATCGAGTTGCGATTTATAAAATTATCTAAAATTTATGAAAAAATAACGTATCTAAAGAACTGCAATGGTAGTACAAAAAAGGATCTTTCAACCACATTTTTCCTAAAACGTTTTGTGTAAACTAGTTGAAATTCAAAAAAATAGTTTTTACGAAAATTTTTAAACTATAAATTAATGAACGCTTTTTGTTGTTCTTCATTTCCGTTCAATTTTAATTTATTTTCTTTTTATTTATTTATTTCATGTTGTGCTTTCTGTAATTATATTTAGTATTTTTTTCTTCTTTGTTTTTTTATGTGGATATTCTTTTTACTAAATCAACTTTTATTTTGATTTTGATTCTGTTAAATTTTCTAAATTTTTATTTTAGTTGATTTTATTTTTTATATTATTTTTTTTTTGTTTATTTTTACTACATTTTATTTTAATTTATTTACATTTTTTGTTTAGTTTTTCTTTTTATTTTATTTCGACTTATGTTATTTATTTAATTTTTTACTTTTTTGCTCTGTTTATTTTATGATTTGATCTTCTCTGTTTGATTTTCCTATTTCTCATGTTTTACATTAATTTTTTCTATTGGATTTTTTTGTTTTAATTTTTTAATTATACATATTAATCTTTACTCTGTTTCAGATAATTTTACCTTAGTTAGTTTATTTTACTAATTTTTTTCATATACATTTATTTTACTTTACGTGATCATATTTTCTTTGTTTTTTTTAATCTTTATCATTATTTTTATATCATTTAATTTTTTTATTTTATTTTTTTTTCTCGGCCTTTAAATAGTAATATTCTTGAAGATTATTCGAGCTCGAGGCCAATTACATATATATTATTAAAACACGATTGGTTAATAAATATATATCATTATTTTATTTGCGTCGATATTTCGAGTTCATTCTGAACTCATTATCAAAACTGTAACTAAACATAAAAACATCAACAAATTAAAATCATAAAAAACATGTAATAATGCGTAAGCACATACCTCCACTCTTCAGCAGTTTCACTGATCGACTGGTTTAACAATATTAAAATACAGAAGAACAAGTAGTTAAAATAGATAGAAAAATGCAAACAACTAAAAAACAGCAATTGTAATTTTTAGTTTATTTTACTTTGTTTTATTTTATTTTAATTTATTTCGTTTATCTTGATAAGTTAAATAAAATAAAACAAAATAAAACTAAATAAGTTTTGTTTTTTTAATACATATTTATTTTTTTATTTTGTTTATTTTATTTATATAATTTTTTATATCACTTGATTTTTTTTTAATTTCAATTTTCCATTTTATTTAGTTTTTTAAACTAGTTTTATTTTTGATTTTTTATTGTTATATTTTATTTCAAAGCATTTTATTTATTTTATTAACGTTATTTTATTTTATTAACTATTTTATTTTATTTATGTTTTTGTTTTTATTTTGTTTAATTTTTTAAGCTTGTTTTCCATTTAACTAAACTTTTTAATTTATTTCGTTTTATTGGTATTTAATTTATTTTATTTCACTTTATTTTTTAATTTTATTTTATTTTATTGTATTTTATTAATTTAAGAAAAAAACTATGTATAAAAATTATGAATGAAAAACCAAATTTTTTATGTAATCTGGAACGATTTTCCGGTCGTTGGTCCGGTTTCGGTTTGTCCTCATACTCCTATCCTGCGGAAACACCAACAACGAAAATGAGAATCAAATTTTTGTTGACTTTAGTGTTTGAATATTTAGTTCATTGGCGCAACCATAAGAATTCTTTACAGCACTTCACTTACTAACAAGTTAATTACCTTAAGAAAAATACATGCATTCATTCTAAATGAATTCGTTCATCAATCTAAAAAATCTTCTATTTACTCTGCGTATTACGTAATCCAATTTATATGATTTTAATTAAATATTCTGCAAACAAGTTCTCATTACCGGCGAATCCAAATGCAAATGTAAATGTAAATAAGCTAAAAAGCAAACAGCGCGTGTCCAATTGCAACCAGTTCTTTACTGTGGCTAACAAATTACAAGACCGATGAAGTAACCACCACTGCGCGACCCAACCAAAATGCCACTCACGACAAGTGAAATCAAATCAGCACCTACTTATCAATCCGAAAAAAAGTTAAATTTTATTTCCAAGTTATTCTAGACGCTTTGCAGTTATGCAATAGTTCCGTTAGAGTGTTGCGAAAAATGCACACATTTTGACGGAAATACAAAAAAATTATATAAAGTTAATGATTTTTTGAGTCGTCAACCTTGACTACGTACGGTAGCCGAATTTTGAGTGATATCGGATAGGCGTATTATTGCAGCAATGAGCGAGACCAGTTTTTTTTTCTTACTTGCAATTCCATATTTTTTTTGTTGCATTCGTTGAAAATTTAGATGATTTATGTGTGTTGAGTTAATACTATTGACGAATAAATTTTAATTTGTTGAAAAATTTTTGTGTAGAACTTTAGTAATTTATGTAATCGGCTTATTTATCATGACTAATTGGTGGGCATTTGATTTAATATAAGCGCAAAAATATAAGCGCAAATTTAATAAATATTTCCAGATGGTAGAGAAATCCTTAAAGAATATCTGCAATATATAATAACAATAACGTTAAGCTATTTTCAAAATGCTAGTTCTTCGACCCGGTTGCCTTAGTTTAAATTAGATTAGGTCGAAGAAGCTGCCAATGAACACGCAAAGGATCCCACGAACTTTTCAAGTTTTCAAATTTCCATCTTTAGTTTGATTCCGAGAAGAAAAATACTTGTATACTGAGCTCGCAGGTAGCTTCGAAGGAAAGTGCCTTCTTAGAAGCTCGTCCGAGTACATTCCTTCTCCGACCTTGTTTTCCAATTTGGATTTGTCAGTGTAGAGCTGCATAGAATCCGTTGGTTTCGGAACGTCCACATTTAATTTTTTCCTGCTAGGGATTTATAGCCTTTGTCGAAGGTGTTTGTTGGCACGCAATAGTCCGTTACTTCCGGCAGGCTAAGCCCATCCAGATTGAGGTATGTCCTTAGCGATTCGCTCTCCAGCTAGCTAATTTCCGCAGTCATTGCTGCGCCAGCTGCATTTTCCTTCTCTATAATGTCTATGGGCAGTATGTTGAGCTTCGCATTTCTCGCTTCCGTAGGCGTGGTGCGTGGGCCCCACTGATCCACATAAGGGCCGTCGTTTGGACTATATTCCTAGGAATAGGACTCTTTTCAATGTTTCAGGTCAATCGCTGCGTTTTAAGCACGGAGGCAAGAATACATATTTACTGTTTAGATCTGCATCTGGAATCTAATATGAAACTTTTATGACAAGAGTTTATGTTCCACTGCAAACACTAAATCTTGGCTCACTAGAAATGAGACTTTGCACCAGTTTTCAGTTATTTCGAAAATGTTTTGATGAGGGTTACCACCTGGGAAAAAAATTTTATTAATTGAAACCTTTTGCTATGTGTACATATGTAAGTGTCAATCACAAGGAGCTTTAGAAAATTATAATTATTTATTTATATATTTGAAGAGGGTTGCCACATGTTTTTAAATTCAGAATCGATTTAATTAACAAGTTAAATGAAATATTTTAATATGGGTGTCAAGCGATGTGGGTTTAAAATGGCTTATTTCGAAAATATTTCTGAGGAGGGTTACCACCTGTTTATAATTTTTAAAATCCATGTAATTAACAAATTAAACGAAATATTTTAATATGGCTGTCAAATGATAGAGGTTTAAGTAAGTTTTATTTATAAAATACTTTTAAAGAGGGTTGCCACTAGTTTAAAAGTTCCATTTCAATATACTAAGAGGTTATATGAGAAATTACTATACGGGTGTCAAGCGAAAGTTGGTGCTCCTAAATATTTTTTTAAAGAAGGTTTCCACCTGTTTTAAAATTTAGCTTTTACTTGGTTAGTTGAAGTATTACATGGAGGTGTTTTAGATATTTACACCAAATTATTTTTAACGCTTTTTATAAAAGTCTCCACATTTCGAAAATTTATGTAAAGAGGCCGTTTATGTTAAACGAAAGAACAATTCGGAATTGATAAGAAACTAAAACCCAAATTCATAATAAGTAAAGAAGACTTTAACTGCTTTATAAATCGAAAATATGTATGAAAGTGTCACTTTATAAAGCTCTTTAAATCAATTTTATTTTTTATGAATAAGGCTATAAAATTATATTTATATGTACATATCAAGACCATAACGACTGATTTATTTAAAATTTTTTACAAGCCTTGATCATGTCCTGAGATATACTATTTTGTATCCCAGAACTCTCAGTAAAGAGAAATAACGAGACTCTCTGAATTCAAATAACCATCCGAGTAAGAGTATCAAAATTATCAGCATAACTCTTTATCATTCAGTATAACAGATTAAGTTGCGCCTGTAACATTTGATAGCATAACGTTAAAGCGTATACATATCACGCATGCGGTGCCGCACAATGGGACTAGAGCGGCCAAAAATAGTAAAAATAGATTAGCGAATACTGAAAAAGCAATAACGCAGATTCAAAGCAAAATCTCCAACTAATCCAAATCAAAAAGAATTTTTGATAAAAATGCATATTTACAGTCATGGGACGATCTTAAATTAGATACAATGATAAAATAAATATGTAAGGAAAATTTTTGATTTTGACGCAAGTAATTTAAATTAATTTTTCTACTAGTTTGGACAATCTGATTGATTACCCGTTTTTCCAATTAATCTGTGGTCAAACATCGCAAAAGTCATGCTTGCCTTAGCTCAGCATTTGTTACATAAAATTTTGGTAGAATTGATGGTTTCAGTGTAAATACATACCATGCACATAATTTAGTATGCAGATTAGGGTGTTCGATTATTCGGGTTTTTTCCAAAACCGGGTTTCGAGTTATTCGAAAAGTTGCAATTTGAAAAAAAACCCCGGTTTCCGATTTTGAAATGAAGAAAAAACCGAATAAACCGGTTTTATTTTACATAGTTTTCATATAGTGAAACTTACAATAAAACTATTAACAGTAAAGATAGTTTTTATTTTGAAAAGAGTAAAGCTAAATAATTTCAAATTTTTCTTAGATCAAAAGTAAAACAAACAAAAAAAATCAGTGAAAAATTCACGTTTGGTCTTATTTAATGATTTTTTGTATTCCTTTATTGCATTTTTTCTGACTTTTTTCGGATTTGAGTAGTGCTCTTTCCGCCGTAGCCGAGTGGTTAGAGGTGCATACTGCCAGTCGGGAGGTCCATGGTGCAATTTCTTGTCCCAGCAACAACAAAAAAGTGTTTCAAATAGCGGTCGCCCCTCGGCAGACAATGGCAAGCCTCCGAATGTACTTCTGCCATAAAAAAGCTTCTTCGGAGGCGAAGTAAAAGTGTAGATCCCTCCATTTGTGGTCGCAACATCAAGAAGCAAAACACAAATTGGAGGAGAAGCTCGGCCAAATACTTAGAAAACGTTTAAGCGCCAAACATTAATTAATTGTTATCATCCCAAAATAACCTAGGATATCATTTTAAAACTAATTAGGGGTTTCCCTTAAACTGGAAAAAGTTGAAAACTTCTAAAAACTCAAAACATTTATTGAGAGATCAATATTTGTATGAAATGAAAACCCCCTGTTTTATCGATAAAAAATCCGGTTTATTCGATATTCGAAAAATCGAGATTTCCAAAAAAAAAACCGCCTAAAGATGTAAAAAAAAACCGGTGGATACCGGTTTGGAAAACCCGAGTCAATTAGCCTCATGCAGATGTTGTAAATATTTTCGTTTTGTCATTTTTAAAAGAAAGAAATAGGAACTGACTTAGAACTAAAATAAACGTGTTTGTTCATTTTCCACCAAATTCATACAATTTAGTACTTGTGGCCAAAAAAGGCTTGTGGGAGGTGGGCGTCTTCGTGAGTAACTCTTAATTATCTTCCAAATTAGAAAGTTTTGGAGCAAACGAACAGAGTATACCAAATTTCATCAAAATTTAATTTTTTAACATTTTCGCCTATTTTTTAAGAGTTGGTGGACGTAAATATTAACTGGTTTTGACGTTATTTCAGATTTATGATTTTTCGGTTGAAACCAGCATATATCTAGTCTGAATTTCATCAAAATTCGATAACATTTACCATTTCCGCGCACAAGAGCTCATGGACGTGGCAGTGCGTCGAATTTTACCTTTTTTCACATTTTTTCATTCCTAAGTGCAGAATAGAGCATTTACGAAATTTTAGCGAATTTGTAGTACGGTTACAGCTTTTGGCCGTAGCTTTTATGGGGACGTCCCACTGTGTGTCGCGCGCAAAAACTAATATCAATACATGATTCAGATCGCACAGTTCACATCAAATAAGCTTTCATAAACGTCATTCCATAACAAATTCATAATTGCGTAACTGCTACATACATACCTATAAATAGGCTATTTAAAGTTCTCTTACACGATGTGTTATTTGCATGTGTAAATGTCCCATTTTACATATGGAAATGCAAACAATACCGTGTAAAGGCGAATGAAATTTGCTTCTGTACGCAGCGACGTACATACGACGACACAGAAATGCTGCTATTCTTTTCATCGGACGCTCAAATAGAACCGCTGTGTTTTGTTTATTTCGCTTTAAGAGAACGTTATGTTAAAAAACAGTAAATAAAATAGTTTAAATTTCACAGACAGCTGCAATTGCGTATGTATCGGAATAGTGACATTTACACATGGAAATACGTATCGTGTGAGAAGGCTTTTAGAAGTTTGATATGCAAAGCGTATGCTTACATACAGTCTAGCTTTGAGGACCGCCTGTGCAACACAACTTGAAGTTACTTTTTTATATCGTTTTAGGTTCTGTGTTTACCAAATATTCAATAATTGCGACAACAGCAAGTAATAGCAAGGCTCTTCTTAAGGACTAACAAGAAAGACACTAACTACTTACTACCAATAATAGACTCCATCAAAATGTTCACCAGACTATCAGCAACACAAACTCTCGCGAAAGGTCCACGCCCACTAGTTTTGTGCGGCCCATCTGGTTCGGGAAAGAGCACCCTGCTTAAGCGCCTCTTTGCCGAATTTCCAAACACTTTCGGCTTCAGCATTTCGCATACAACGCGTGCGCCACGCGCCGGTGAGGTACACGGCATTCATTACTACTTTGTCGATCGGCAGGAGATGCAGCAAAAGATTGCGAATGATGAGTTCATAGAAACTGCCACTTTCAGCGGCAATATGTATGGCACCAGTAAGGCAGCTGTGCGTGAGATACAGCAGGTGGGCAAGGTTTGCGTGCTGGATATCGAGCCGCAAGGTGTTGAGCAAATTAAAAAGACGGACTTGAATCCAATTTTGGTTTTTAACAATCCACCAACCATCAAAGATTTGGAGTTGCGTTTGCGCAAGCGCCAAACTGAAACGGAGGAAACGTTGCAAAAGCGGCTGGCTGCAGCTACAGAGGAGATAGCATATGGCCTGAAGAATGGAAATTTTCATAAGATTATCAATAATATTGAAATTGATGCGGCTTATTTAGAATTTCGAGATTTCATTGTGAATGAGTTGAAAAAGCAGGAGGCAGAAGGTGTGCATATTTGCTGGGAATAAAACTGAGATGGAGAGGATTGAAAAATGACAGAATAACAATTGAGTTCATGTTTCCTATAGAAGTTAAGAACATAAATGTGTAATTATGATATCGTTAAATAAAGGAAATGAGCTTTTAAAATAATTGGCTTCAATTTATTCCAAGTTTAAAATGACAAAGAAAATGGCACTGTTTCAGTACACTACATGCAACCCGTCTTGCTCATAATAAGCGGAGTAGTCAAAAGAAAATTTTCAACCGTATCAGCTTAGCTCAATTCAGTTTATTCTCTTTATCATCAGGCATCATAACTACCGTAAACACTCTTGTTACACGAAACCCATTGGAATTTTATGTGCGATGGTGCCATAAAAAAGCCTCCAGAATGAGGGCTCAAAGCCAATGCAGTTTGAACTAAGTAGTATTTAGTAGTAGTAATAGCAATTTTTTCAAGATTTGAGTTTGACTTCCAAAGCTCACACAATTTGAGAGAGTCCACTTAATTTAATTTGGAACGAATTTTCGTCATCCTTTGTCAAATTTGGTTTGGAGACATCAACCAACACCAACAAAGTCCACTTACTTTAAATCTGCATTTTTCTTTAGTACCATTTAACTCTCAATCTAATCTGAGTAAATTAAGAAGTTGCGCGACTCGTCATATATTCATATCAAATGCGAAAACCTCAAACAAAATCTTTTAGACACATACGTTGAGCAACTTTGGATGGAGCTTGCCAATATCGGTCTAATTTTACATGTTGGCATCGAGGCTTTCCAACATAATCTTACCCAAGGAAAAGCGATGATATCAGAGTTGGTTCAATGAAGCTAGGTAGGAATAAGTAGAGGTAGTTGAGGTCAGACTCAGGATCGTCTATACACAAACCAGTTGGCGAGCCATCTACTATTTAGAGTATTACAATCCTAATTCTTCCAGTGTTATGGAAGTCTAACAAACCAGCTGCGCTCTCCTCACCTGAAATGTTAGAGTCCAATAAAAGACCTTATGAAGGTCGGACTGCCGAAAAGTGTCGTCTAAGACATTTCGGTAGTCAGGCGGTTGCAGGGATTTGGAATTATAACTGAGTTCATATGCTAAAACAGCGACTCGGCTTATAGACTGCCTCAGCCCTATTTCAACAAATATTTCCAGCAGAAAATATAATTTAAATGCTACTGATAAGGCGCACAGGATCGTGGATCTTTCACCGTATTCAGTAGACTTTTCTGAGTTTTTTGACTTGATTTCCTGAGTGTGACTAATGCCTGTTGCAAATATTCGCACTGCATATTTCAAAAGCGGCACCCTGATCGCTTCGTAAGTATTGTAAACCCTACTTAATAATGTAGGTTATGATGGCCTCGGGCAGAGTATAGACCTACGAAGTATATCTAAAGCAAACTAACATGGTTAGTAAAATTTAAGACCGCATTTTGACAGGTTCCTCAAAGTTTTTGCACTCAAAATCCTCCAAAGCAGTTTTCCGGTCCTTCTTTTCCTTTTTATAACCTTAACAGTCATTGTAGGTTATACCTAGTTGGTCTGGCGTGAGATCCAGTAGGACAATGCTCTATTAAGATGACGCCCAATATTTCCACATCAGTGCTGGACTTTCGCAAACAGATTGAAAATCCTTCAAGGTCGAATTCGGGTTAAGTGGGTTGTGAACGTTATGCCATTTAAGGTCTGATTGCACAAGAAAATATGGTTAGATGCTTCGGACTGAGATCCACTCGTTGCTTCAGGACATGAAGGAGCGATTTCATGATAACTAAGTGCTGACCTCATTTCCAGAAAAGTTGTCAACAGGGTTCTATGTTTTGGAACGAACTTCAGTTAATCCTTGTCAAATTTGGTTTGGAGACACCCCCACACTGTTGGAAAACACAATAACCAAAAAGTGTGCTATATTATGAACCATCATTAATTTTATTACAAAACCGTCAGGGTCAATATGGACGCTTTCATAGATCGGGTAAGTTCGAGCTGCAAAAAGGCATTTTTTAGTTAGTTAGTAAATAAATTGGGTATAAATTGGAGTGCTTAGCCCTGACAGCCAAATATACCATCCGCTTCCCTGCCGAATTCCGAATAATTAGGTGTATGACTTCGTATTGGATGAACTTAGGTGTTTCATACTTAGTCTGGCCAACGCCGGACACGTGCACAGATTGTCCTTCGATATCTTAAAGGCAAAGACAGTATTCCATCCCCGGGATCAGGCCAATCCTGAGCACGTGATTCCGTAAAGGATTATGACGGGTTTGGTACCTTATGCGTGACCTGATATAGGCTTCTTTCAAAAGGTGTACGTCCTTTCTAGATAAAGAATAGCCAAAGGGACCGGCAAGTCTAAGAACCTCATATGCTCCCTACTACTTACAGCGTGCTGAGTTACCCATTCGGTAGTTATAAGTCTCGAAGGAAACCAGCGAAGTCCGCAAAATGGTGCTGGCCCCATAAGTACAAATGATCGGTTCGTCGGGGACCTGGCTTACTGCAGAGGCAGTTTGTTACTTTGTAGCAATCTTCCAGTAACGCAAGTTTTGAATTTCGTGGCTAGGGACAGATATCTCTTCGGTGAAAGACGACATAGACGGCTGACAATTTCATTCATGTGCTATGTTTGGGAATGCTTTGCGCCATTCAGGCTGATGTTACGATAAAAAAATTTAGAGATCGATTTAGAATAGCTTTTCTCGCATACTGAGAACAAACTTTATAACTCTATTTCCTCGTACACTGCTGTACAGTTCCACCTGGAATGTCACTACTGCAACAACCAGGTGCCTGCAAGTCTTCGTAAACAGATGTCTTAGAATAATACTCCGAATTCGTTGACGCAAAGCATTCTCAATTGAGAAGTTGCACAGAAAAGCTAAAATGGAGCTCCTTGACAGCTGGATTCGGAGATGGATGTGGGTAGGCTACACTTTGCGCAAAGAAGACAGCAACATTGCAAAGAATGAATGGAGTTTCCTAATCGAAGGTGGATAAGAACAGTTGATTGATTGATAGGAGATCCCACTTGAAATTAAAGGAAGAAGAACATCGGCCACTGGCTCTAGGCTCTCGGTCATTGTCGAGAGTTTTCGATTTTTGCATTTGTTGAAAAAAAGTGCAGCTGAAGCGAATCAAATTCTGGTGGAAGTGCTCGTACCAACAAATCGTGTTTGGAATGATTTCGACTTTTCAAAAATGATGATTTCTAATATCATATCAACGAATGATTAAATAAAATTATGGGAAGAATGAAGAACCGTGATCAACGTAAATTTTTGCTTGGGGTGAGGTAGTTTAAAATAAAAGTGGGTTTCTATCGCAGATTGTGGCTGAAGATGATGACGTATATGATTAAACTATATCCATTCTTTTCATCGACCTCATGATTTAAAGAATTGCCACGTTAAAATTTTAAACCAATGAAAACATCAAAAGTGTACAGAGGGAATACTTCTAAACGCTTTTGATTGGCTACACAGGTGGCGTGTTTGATGAAGCAGAACCCAAATTAATGTATAGGAACGAAGCTCACGTCCCACTACTCGACCAATACGAGGTGAGAATAGCAATAAGGCTGCTTAAAAACAACAAGGTCCCCAGAGCCGACGGTATACCGGCTGATCTTTTCAAAGCCAGCGGCAAAGAGCTGGAGCGCATGTACCAGCTGTTAAGCAGAATTTGGTTTGACGAATATATGCCCGAAGACTGGAATCTCAGTTTTTCAATCCACAAGAAGGAAGATCCCGCCGTTTGCGCCAAATACAGCGGAATAATCCTTATTAATATTGCTTATAAGGGCAATTCTGGCTAAGATAGTTGAAAGTCTTTTGTAAGACAATTGAAAGACAGTAAGCAAGATAGTTCGAAAGACTTTTGTTATTCTAGTACAAAATCTTAGAAAAAAGCTATCTCGTTCACCACTCGTGGTGAAATGCTCTTTCGACAGAAAGCACTTGAGCATGTTCCAAATGGAGATGTATACCATTTTTCTTGCGGTGCTTCACAAGTGGCAATGGCCGAGTGAACAAAGCACTGGCGTGTTATTCGAAAGGTCCGAGGTTCAAGTCCTCGTGCAGAGAAATTGTTTTCTTTTTTTTAGTTTTTTAAGTTTATTTTTTTCCTTTTTTAATTTAATTTATTTTTCTTTTCATAATATAATTATCTTTTAATTTCTAGATTTTATTGCTTTAAAAAGAATTTTTTTGCAATTTCGTTTAATTCTTAGAAACCTTTTCTATATCTTTAGTTTTATTATATTTTTCTTTTCTAATTTAATTT
>JAPVRG010220710.1:4899-15191 GCA_029783565.1 Rhagoletis cerasi | reverse complement strand
TGTGGACAACATAAATTGCGCATACACAGCAATAATAGCGAGTAATAGACGATCAGCTGGGATAAAGTATTGATGTATTTAAATGTAAAGTGCCAGTTCAAGAATGTGATGTCCATAAAATAATTAATGTAATTTTATGTGATTATATGTTAAGGTATGGTTGAAGAAAATATTTTTGTATACACGTTTGTTAATTATGTTTTCTTGTAAAAATAAATAGACTCCCTGAAGAAGACACAATAATGTGTCGAAACGCGTAGGAGGCAGAAAAGAAAAACCAACGTTTTTGCTTTAAATTCAACGGCCGAAAAGCTCCAAATATACAACACAAAAAACTAATATAACTTTCCACAAAAAGCGTTCGGTTTAAGTCATCAAAAAAAAAACAAAGCTCGTTGTCTTCTTGAAGAACCCAGCCTCGGCTTCCTGGCCCAAACCACATATCCATTGATGGCAGAAATATATCTTGGTCAAGAAGTTGGCATCCAAATTACTCGTGAACATGATTAGATTGCAAAATTCTTGTTTTGGTAAGCATCGTCTACCGCCCACTTGGCTCCAATAATTATATACATTCATATGTGCATTTTCAGCCGCCCATTATTGTCGTTTTTTTAGTTAATAAGAGTTGCGCCGCAGTTGTTCGTAACTTTATCTGGAACTCCTTCAGTTGGTTTCTTGAGTAGATTTTAGCGATTAACTTCCAAATCTTCTGTAATACCAAATGCTCGTGTCTTGAGGTGGCTCTGTAAATACCGCGATTTTGCAAGTCGCCCACAATTTTCGTGAACCAAAAAGTGCTGGTTTCAATACCAGATAAATCTCGATATTCTTATGTACTTTGCAACAATCAAGTGAGATATTTTGGGTTCTTAGAGAGCGGAGCAAAGAAAGAATGCCTCAAAACGTTTCGTGTATAAGGAACTCAATTCTAAAATATGGGGTTTCGTCGATATATATATTTTTTGGTTTGGCCAAAAATAATTTTTAATATACATATATATGCATGTGTGTACATCAACAGTAAATTTGGTGGAAATCTAAGTTTTTAGTTATACACGAGACGCAGTTTTAACAGATTGATCGATTTCCACAGTTTTCACCTTAAAATATTTCTGATAAGTTGCACTACCGAATACATTTCTTTATTTCTTTATTTTATTAGCCATGAACAAATTAAAAGTTTTTAAAGGCTAAGTAGAACACAGTCTAAAGTTAATAATACTTAGAATAAATAAAAACTATTTATAGAAAAGATTAAAAGAATTCATAAACCCATTTTTTTGGGAATGAAAAATCGATATCAACAAATGCATAAATTCTGTGGAACTGAACTAAGCCCCTCGTGATGGAAGCATTTCGTGCATACAGAGCTTTGAAAACACTAACATGGAAAAACTCAGAGCACCGGAGAAGTATGGCGGGTATATTAAAGAAAATCCTCTCAAAGTACGGGAAAGTCCACAGCACCACAAACTAAATCGTAAACTTTGAGTCAAAAATTACTCCCAGGTTTTTAGTTTCATTTGAGTGCTGTAGAGGCGATATGCATTTATGATAATCTGAAAAATTAGATTAGGTAAGGTGATAACATTTATTTGTGTTCAACGAAAAATGATTTTTGATGCACCAATTTCTAACTTTATCGATATCTATTTGCCACAATTGAGAATCATGAGATTGCTGATAGACGAGTAAATTTTAAGGTCATCCGCGTAAAGCAGAAACTTTGATGAGGAGAAACATGTAGTACAGATATCATTAATAAATAAGACAAAATACAGTGGACACAGGATGCTACCTTTCGGGACCGCTGAGAGTGCGACAAAAGGTACCCTGCAGCAACAAGGCGGCCAATTTTCCGAAAATGGACGAAACTTCACGGGTAAAATTTGACCGTTTATAATTGGACAGTTATTTACATCGAAAATGTTAGCATACGACCAGTGCCTAAGTACAGTTTGACAGTGACAGGGTGGCGTTGTCTATAAATTTTTATCCAGAATGAGTGCAGTGCAATAAAAAAGTTTCAACACAACACCACTCTGTAAATGTCTTAATCGTTGGTTTGGCCTTGATTCAAAACGAACATTTAAACACACATTTACATGTTGTGGCTGTAGCTGAGTGCGCAGAGATGCTTGCCACTATTTGTTAGCTTTCAGGAGAGTCCGGGTTCAAATGCCGCGGAGGCAACATGGCTATAAAATGATAAAATACATTTTTTTGTTCTTGCGAAATATGAAAAAGCAAATGTGAAGTGCAGAACGCAATCGTATTCCAACGAAAAAAATCTCCAAAGTTAGACTAGTCCAGGACTATCTTACGGTACTTGTTGAGTCGACACGTTATTTTCCAATGCCACGCCAATGTCTACAATGACAGTTGAAACCATTGACAGGGGAATTATGAGGGAATAGTACTGGTAACAATAAGGACTATATGAGGGCTAACCTAAGGTGAGTCGGATTTGCTGCACTGTAGAGACCTGACATTGTCAACAACAACCAAGCAACGACGGTTGTGTAAGTAAGATGCAATCCAACTCAGAAAAACTGAGTGGAAACCAGTGCAAGCTAATTTTTTCAACAGGATAATATGGGAAACCCCTTAGAAAAGTCAATATAAACGGTGTGCACCTGAAGCTCTGATTGGAAAGCAGCTATATACAGTCATCTGACTGACATGCTGCTCCGGACGTAGATATGTAGGTATAGAATCCCTAACAGCCGTTTTGACGTGGCAGAAAGTTTTAGAATGGGTATATAATTACTAATATTTTTTTTTTTGCCACTCTTCCAACAACCTATCGGATAAAGCTGTAATTAATGCCCTTCAAGGTAACCCACCCCCTAGTAAAAATCCGCTTTTAAAATTCGTCTAGTATATACCAAGATATATTCAACAAGGTAAAAGTGACAAGCAGATTTCGCTCTCTTTACGGCTTTATGACTATAGTGCCAAAAATACCAAACATTTTAATAAAGACTTTTTCAATACGATTCGAAACTTTTTTGAATTGAAACTTCCTAGGCGGCGGTAGCGCAAAAATGGAGAGTGAATTTTTTAGAACTTAAATGTTACGTGAGTAAGAAAGCAGACGTAGCATAGAAAAAGGGAAAAAGTTAAAGAAAGCCACGTATATACAATGATACAAAGTGTGTAGATATGTCAGCACATAGAATTCAAGCGAAGTGTCGAGTGCTTTGTTGCTATCGTGATGCCATCGCTTGCAAGATGGCGCAGTCTTTTATTCTATGATCCTCTTGGTAGGGGCGAAGATAAAATAGCTATGATTGTTGAGGGAGATGTCAACGTAAATTTTGGACTAACTTTCTTCGCGAAAAATTTGGTCTGTACATTAACAACAAACCCAACGAATCAACAACAAAATCCGGAGCTACAAAAGATGCCATTTTTACACGTTATCTTAAAAATATTTAATCACGGACATATATCTTAAATAACTCAGTGATAGGGGATGTTTGCATGTATGTATTTGTAAAAAAATATTTATTTAAGTGGGTAGGCACTGTGGCCAATGGTAACTATTGGTAAGTACCACCTCTGCATGGTTGTAAGTCATGCAAAGACCACAAAAAACTTCGGAATAGGGATGTCGAAAAACATCGATGCATCAAAAATATCGATGTTTGAACTGATATCTCTAATACATCGAACCGTCAAACATCGCTTTGTCTGAAATTCAAAGAAAGCAAAATGGCTCCGAAAACTGATGTTTGTTTAAAAAAATCAAGACGTGCACACTTGTTTGAGTCACCATAATATATAAGTACATCAAAATAAAAGTTTTTATAATTGTTTAAAATCAGTTTTGTTTTATTTCCATAGTGTAGAAAAACTCTATGCGTATCGATGCATCGATGTACGCCTTCCAATGCATCGACAAATATCGATGTAAGTTTCGATGATCGATGCGAGGAAAAATATCGATGTATTTTTGCCACTGACATCCTACTCCAGAAGCATCGTCCGGAAGATGCATCAGACTATGCCGAGCATACTTCAAACTGCCATCAAATTATAACCTAAGAAGAAGGTTTTATTACATGGCAGTTGAGAAGTGCATGTGCAAAAATTTCATAAATATAATGAAGGAAATTTTTAACATGCAGCATTAAGATATTTTAAGATTCTCGCCCTGCTTCCCATAATGAATCTCACTAATAATTAATTTTTCCGAATTTTTAAGAAGTTTCACCTCTATCACGTGTACGGTGCTACACGCGTGTTCTTTTCTATGTTTGGCATTCTAATCGTAGTCCAAAAGAAAGCGGTCGAAATCGCTTCTAACTCGCTATGCCTTGGTTTATAATCGTAAGTGCTATATATGAGGCCATGAGAGCCAGAGTAGCCTAACTACATTTTCGAAAAAGATTGAGGTGTTGCAGACAAAGTATAGTTGAAAAGGTATTTCTTATTGCCAGAGTACCCCCGTTTTAGTGTTCTCAGGATGTAATAGCTAGCAACAGATAGCTATAAAAACTAGGTTTTTCTATAACCTCATCATGTCTACTACGCATGGCCTCATACGTACATAAGATTTTAATTTCTCAATATATTTCAAGAGAGACGGACTGCTTGACAATGCTTATCAATGCTACTCTAGTATACACAGCGACTCAAAAGATTGCTTTTTTTTAAATTGCTTTTGCTTTTCTTTTTATTTTTGTGCTATTAGTAACTGCTTATTAAAATAAATCAATTTGTGAAAGCTTACTGATGTCGATTAGTTGAATGGTTTAACTAATAAGGGTCATGACCTCACACCAGCTATGCACACACAAGTAAAATGGAGAAGATAAACAAAAACGTATTTATTGGAGTTGCAAATCGATTTCCCAAACACTTCAACCACAACTTGTAATTAATTTACCGCAACAATGAATAGCTGCAACACTGATTGTTTTTCGAAGAAAAAGAGCATACAAATTAACAGTTAAAATCAATTCAACGGCGAGAAAATGGTACAGTTTGGATAGATGTCGACCAGAAACTGTATCAGTAATGTTATATTTACACTTTAAGTTATAAGAACTCAGATGCGCTCATTTGGGTATTTATGTATGTAGATGTTTATAAACTTATATACATATGTATTTAATATGTATAAGTGTATTTGTGTATTGAACTCACAATCGGATAAAGAAGAATCCCAGAGAAAGACCATACTTTGTGAGGAATAGGCGATACGCAGTTTTAAAAGAACTAATAACTGTTATTAGTAGCTGTTGCAGCTACTAAAATAATATGATGCGAGTATGTATATACATATGTATATGTGTACATTAGGGTGGTCCTTAAATGTATGAAGCACATTTTTACATCAGATTTCCTAAAACTCAACACCTACATCGATGCTAATATAGTCAAAGATATCACGTGTCGCACAGGGGTCAAAGTTCAGATTCCTATATGGAAACTCAAAAAATTAAAATTTTTTTTTCATCTAATACCTAAAATCGATACTTCTAACATCGAAGATATCACATATAAATTTTCGTCCCGATTGGAGTCGGTTAAGGCGTGATGTACAGGGGTAAAAGTTCAGATTCCTGTATTTTAAGTCTCCATAGTGGAACCTGTAGTGCGTTTCTGTAACTCTTCTCGATCAATGTTCTCGATTGAAATAGTCGATTTGATGCCATTTTACGTCAGTCTCATTTGTTGTGTTTCTGTAAGAAAATGAGGCGGATCGATCGACAACCCTGGATAGTCTACTCGAGCGTTTCAATCCATTTCAGTAGAAATACTCGATCGAATGTGTTTCTGTAAGCAAATGGAATGAAATATTGTCATTATTATTCTCACTTGCCTTCGAGGTGGTGACAACTGTATTTTGATGTGTATAGGTACACATTTCGTTTTTATGCTTACTTTTCGTTACTCAACTTTTTGATAACATAGTATTTTTTTGCAATATTCGAACCGTTTTTAGTACTTTTTCATGAAAATCGCTCTGAGTAGTTTGTCAAAGAGGCAAATTGAAATTTGCTAAGGGAGCTTAAGATGGCGATTAGAGCGAGAAGAACGCGAACGTATAACACCTTTCTTTATTGGATCATGCTAGCATTCTCAAAATTCACACCTTCCTTGTCGACTGGCAGCCCATTTCCCTCACTGTTCCCAATTTTGTCGATTAATGCTTACGGAAACACTTTTTCTCGACCAATCGACAAACTTAGATCGAATCGAGTTTAGTCACTACAATCGACAATTTAGTCTACTTCTTACAGAAACGCACTACTGAACTTTTACCCCTGTGCGACACGCCTTATCCGACTCCAATCGGGACCAAAATGTATATGTGATATGTTTGACCATGGCACTACCGATTGAGGGGGCGAGACTTAAAATTTCATTTTTAAGGACCACCCTAATGTACATACATATCTACACTTTTGAACACATATCTATATATCGTTACGTTCTAGCGCCAACAACGCTTTCCTGTCCCGCTAATAGGTCATCGAAGTGAGTGCAGATTACGCAAATCTAAAAAAACACACAAACATGCACAGTCGTAGATAAAGTCTAAAATCATGTTATTCGAGCTATTGGTGAATGCATAAAGAAAACACGAACTGCCACTAAGCAGAAAAAGTGGCGAAAAATCTCATTGATAAGTGCCTGTTTGATGGCAAAGGGGCAACGCATCCGCGGGTTAGATGCAGGTTCTGTATGAAATGTAGAACAGCTGACTGATGAACCCATATTCATGTGTACATACATATATTGTACATATTATGAACGCGAACACACTTTTATGTATATGTACTATTTTACACCCATACGCTTTGTCTTTTACCTAGCCACGTTTGAGTATGTATGCCTGCCGTAAATCGAAGTAGTTGAGAATAAGCGCAGAGTTAACTAAATTTTGCGAATATTTTAAATTAGACACTTCGATTAATTCGTTGTAGCCGTTTCCTATACCGAAAAACTTTTTCATTTTTTATTTAACGGAGCTTAGGCAGGTCCCTGCATTTTTTAACAACGACTAACACTAATATACAAACACCTTACCTGGTTAATTTTTGTTTGTAATTTCAAACATTTTTGCTGAAAGATTGTTCGATTATATCGCATGTTAATGATTTTTTTTAATTTTACATTTCCTGACTTAACTTCTAAGGAAAATATTACAAATAGTGGACCTCGGAAAGTAATATAAGCTATCATTTTGTAAAAAGCAATTGATTAGAGAGAAAGATAGAAAAGACGTCGAGTGTGGCGCAGAACAGTAACATGGCATATAAAATGGTTTTAAACCGAATAAGTAATATGCTAAATAAATGAGTCAAGGAATAAAAATTGTCAGATTAAATTGCAGAGAACATACGAAATGATCTACAGAATAAATGGCATAAATAATTCCCTAGATTAATGTTTTTTTTTTCTTTTGTAAGTAGAAGCAAGCATTGAAAGCGATCTTGAGAAACTTTAATCCGCTATACCTAACGCACTCCTACTATAGATAGATAGACAGATGATAAAGCATGGCGACCAGTAGGTATATTGTGCCCTCAGCTCATCAAAATACTGAATCCAGCCCCAAAGACTCTATGAATTATAGAATAGATCCCGGGGATAGGGAATGTATGTGCTCTTCTCTTCGCCAGATATGTCCTATGCACCTCTCCCTTCTTCGTGAAATGGCCTCGCACTCCAGGAGAACGTGCAGTGGTGTCTCTTTGGCGGAGTCACAAAAGCGACATAGATCGCTTTACCAGATCCCCAACTTATGTAAGTGGCCTCTAAACCTACAATGACCCATCAAAAAACCAGTAATTATTCTTAGCTTTTCCTTTGAGTTGTTTATGAGTAACCTGTATCTCTTTAAATTGTACCCCCCTAACAAGCTCTTGGACTGACGAAGCCCCATTGTGTTTCGCCAATGCAGTACCTTTAGTTCGTTTTTTTTTCCTTTCCAAGCGCTTTCTTTATCATGTTTGGACCTACCGCGGGGAAGGGCTCAGGTCCTATCGGGGTCGAGGCAGCGGCCAGTCTGGCTAACTGATCGGCTTTTTCATTACCTGCAACTCCTATGTGCCCGTTACCCATGCTAAATGGATGGTGTTGTTCTCTGCGAGACCATTAAACCTCTCGATGCACTCCAGCACCAATGAGCATCATAAGTGTAGCTTGACTGTCACTTAGTATTAGAATCCTCTCACTTCGATAATTTCTTCGAAGGTTAATCTCTGCACAAAGAGCGATGGCATAAACTTCCGCCTGGAAGATGCTTGGGAAGATTCCCAGGGGTGCTGACAGTTTCAGTCTAGGGCCATACACGCCGGCTCCAATACCCTCAGGAATCTTAGAGCCGTCTGTGTACAACTGTAGTGTAGTCGTCTGGACGTGTCACTCCAGAATACAGGTACTCCAGGTCGCCTTGCTGTATATACTAACCTTAAAGCTTCTTTCAACTACTGACTACTGCCCTATGCATATCATCCCTGGGCAACAGCGCTAGTGGCAGCTTGGAACCTAGCCTTTACTTGTTCTTAGATGATGGGACCTTATCTTTGCCAAAGCCCTTTCTCGCGAAGTTTGTGAGAGTACGCTTTGCCGCCTGTTCAACTGTAAGATGCAGTGGCTATAGAGGCATGGCCCCCGTAATGCAAACACACGCCAGACATTGAAGCTTGGTGCCTTACTGTTGCCAGAGTAGTCCTGGAAACCCAAGCCACTGCCCCATAAGCACTTCTACTATACAATTCACTTACACAGAACCACAAATTAGGTATTGCCTCATAAGTGCGATATGACAATTAAGTCCTTTGAGTATGTGATGCGTAGTTCCGTTATAAGTAATTGCAGTTGACGTATCGCAGACAGCTTTACATTTGTCAGAGGACTGAGACATTTGTTCAGTCAAATTTTCCGTCGTAAACCTATTTTCTTGGACCGTCCCCAAATGGTTTCTAGGTAGTAAAAATCGGGAGCATACGAACAATCAGCATCATTTACGCGTTTGGGAAATGTCGGACAGAATGGCATAATATCCTGTCCAACTCTAAGAATGTGGCCCTTAACACAACTGTGTCTACGAAGGATTCGTTTTAGATAGAAATCTTGGTCCTCGGTTGTATCCTGTCTGTGCGCTGGACACTATTTGGCGTGTGCTTGTGAGTCCACCGATCTTTGGATGAAGTTTCCCACGATGGTTGCCACATTAGTAGGCTGATTTTCTTTTCTTCTGTCATTCTAGTATTCGTTAACATCTTCATCATGATAAATACATTTATTTGGCTTCTTTTGCTCGATTGCCAATGGGCTTCATGCTAGCAAGCTCATCTGCGGCGTCGCTGGGGACTTTTCGAAAAGCACTTATTATCACTCTTGAAAACGCACCATTCAATTTTGCGGCTTTTTAACTGTGTGTAGCAAATGATCTTTGAAAGTTCTTGGTATTTAAGGTGAGGCCGTGACGTGATCTCAAAAAACCCCACAGTAATGAGTATATTTTCTTTGACTTTTCTTGTGACGATTACATCTACAAAATCATCAGAGTACGGAATTAACTTTCCAGAGACGAGGCAAACGCGGACCCTTTTACTCTATTGGAAATCCGTATTTCTTTGTGCCTTCTTCTGTATTATACAAGAGGGTTCTACATTGAAAATATGCCATTGTATTATTTATAAAATAGGGCGGAGCGGTGATTTCATGTTTTGATTATATTTGCTTTGTTCTCATAGTTTACCATGATAGTTTACTACATTCCGAATAAGGAATGTTACAAGCACGGAGAAATTTTAGTGCCACATTCCAGCAATAAAATATTTTCAAGACCGCAGCTAGCTCCTGGAAAAACGAATATGGAAATCTGGTAACAGGCGACTAGAGTGCACTTCTTCTTCGTGGCTTACGCCACTCCACTCGACCAAGTTGATGTCAGCGCAGAATTTTTCTGCTTAGAAAAAGAAGCTAGAGAGGTTGGTCTAGCGATGAACGGAAACAATACACACCACTTCCGGGCAAACAAACAAAAGGTATTCGCGTATTGGCTAACAGCAGGGGCGCACCCAGGAATATATTTTGGGAGGGATTTTATGCTTCTAAAGATATATCAGCAGAAAATACTGAAAATTCGCTTCACTTTTTAAAGTTGCATAAATTGCACTTTTTTTACGTAAAATTAACAAAGAATTAAAAATTGTTTAAGAAATTAACGGTACTCCTAAATTCTTAAAGAACACATCCTTTAAATTAAAAAAAAAAAATTTTTATTAAAAATTAATTAGTTAATTTCAAGAAATTTTTTA
>JAPVRG010220703.1:0-20295 GCA_029783565.1 Rhagoletis cerasi | reverse complement strand
ATAAAACGGTTACCTAGATACACATATGTATGTAGCCCATTTTCCCAAAAATTTATTATAATCATATTTCGTATTTTTGTAAGTGGGCGTGGTTATTGACCGATTTCAAAATTTTTCAAGAACATATTTTCTATGTTGGGCCGAGGTCAACATTTTTGGAAAGTTTGGTTGATATTGGTAAGGCGTTTACCGAGATATACATATAAATCAATAAGTGGGTGTTTCTACGCCCATTTTTTTTAAATTTATGATATTCTTATTACCTGCTAATGTATCATTGTAAATATCAATTTTGAGTGAATATGCTTCAATAGCTACTGATTCTTTCCATTTCAATTCAACCGGTCCACTCGGGACATGATTTTATTATTCAACGAAACTTTAATACATATGTTGATTCTTGGTCAAAATAATGAGACATGAGGAAGTTAACAATTATCAAAAATTTGTGTATGAGAATTAAGTCGATTTAATTTTTTGTTTAAAAATTACTTATATTTATTTTTAACCGATTTCGAAAAGAGGAGGAAGTTATCAATTCGTCGGAATAAATTTTTTTATTTATGCTACCGAATAACTTTGGACCACGTGAACCGTTTTCGATAATTCCTTTAACTGTAGAAAAGTCGGGTCCGTATAAAGAAAATTTGCTTAAAAGAATGGCCGGAGTGATGCAGGGAATGTAATAAAATACATTTGGAACATTTTTATAATTTTTATCAGTTTGTCTGTTTGATCTCAATCTCAATCTCCGAAACTGCCACAGATTTTCATGGATTTTCATCGGACTTTGACTGGTGACTAGGCAGCCACCTCGAACATAGAACAGGTTATAAAAATTTGGCTCTGACAAAAGGGGCGTGGCACCTCCGATCGGCGTGAAATTTTTAATTAGCTATAACTTCGGAACCATAACTGACATGACTTTGCAATTTGGTGTGAAGGCATAATAATGGTAGATGTTTATTGTTTGTTTTTATTCTGCAGATATTTACAGATATCAGCAAATAAAAATGATACTCTACTTTCGCCCCTAGGCTTATACTACACTAGGGAAAAAGTAAAATGATTTTTTGAAACAGCTATTTTTGGGGTTTCCATGTTAGCGGTTCGAAATTCTTGAAAAGAAAAAGTATTTTTTTTTTGAACAAACTTAAACACAAGTTTGTTTGATCGATCACAGAGTGGTGTTTTTTATCGAGCATGAGTTCAGCTCAATGAAAAAATTCCGAACAACACCAATTTGTAACTATCAGCATCACCCTGTAACTATCAACACCACTCGCCTGGTTCCATGGTTATGGTTCTCTGAATGTACTACGTCAATGGGATGTGCCACGCCCCCATATACAAACTCAGCATAAAAAATAAAAACAACAATTAATACATTAGTTTGAATCAGGGACCGAGAACGCGTTCCCGTTTTGGTTTAGTTCTGCACGCGAACAAAATGTAGTGTTAAGGACGTTCCCACTAAAGAACCAAACGGGAACAAAACGTTTGAGAAAGTTTTCGTGAAGAACAAAAAGAGAACAAAAACCTTGGGAACGTTATCAAAAAGAACGAAATGAGAACAAAACGTTGGGGAATGTTTCGATGAAGAACAAAAAAAGAACAAAACTCTTGGGAACGTTCTCAAAAAGAACAAAATGAGAACAAAACGTTTGAGAACGTTTTCGTGAAGAACAAAAAGAGTACAAAACTCTTGGGAACGTTTTCAAAAAAAGAAAAATGAGAACAAAACGTTGGGAGCATTTCCGTGAAGAACGAAAATATAACAAAACTTTCGAAAAAGAGTACAAAACTCTTGGGAACGTTCTCAAAAAGAACAAAATGAGAACAAAACTCTCAAGAACTTTCTCAGGATGAATATAACCAGATTTTTTTTAAAAGAAACTTTAAAATTATCAACATAAACTTCTATAAATCATTTAATATCAATTAAATTACACTAAAATTTTGAAACCCCTTTTTGAGAGTATCGTTCGCTCGATTTTAATGAAACGTGCACCGATTTTAAGAAAATCACTTCCTCAGAATAACTTCGTTCTTCGGATAGGTGGCGCAAGGGTCGTTTTTTGTGGTACGCTTTTGAACTACTTAATCCCCATGGATTTTCATGAGAGATATATCAGATATTTAATACCGGGCCCGGATTTTATCTAGCCGGCCATGAGTATACTATATTATGTATCGCGTCGTATTGTGAATACCTGATCTATGGTGAACTTGCCAGATCTAAAGCCACACTGATAAGGTCCAATCATTTCGTTGACGGAGGACTTCAGTCGTTCACACAATACGCTCGATAATACCTTATAACCTATGCTAAGAAGATCCCGCGTATGCCGGGGTCGCCTTTCTTGTGGACTTGACAGATCACACTTAAATTCCAGTCGTCGGGCATGCGTTCATCTGACCATATTCTGCATAAGAGTTGATGCATGCACCTTATCAGCTCCTCGCCGACGTACTTGAATAGCTCAGCTGGCAGGCCGTCAGCCCCAGCAGCTTTGTTGTTTTTCAGCCGCGTAATCGCTATTCGTACATCGTGATAGTCAGGCGGTAGGACATCGACTCCATCATCTTCGACTGGGGTCTCGGGTTCGTCTTCTTCACTATTTTCAGCGCTGCAGCCATTCAATAGGGTGGAAAAGTGTTTTCTCTATAATTTAAGTACGTTCTGGACATCGGTCACTAGGTCACCATGGTTGTTCTTACAGGAGTTCGCCCTTTCCTTAAGTCGCCTAACTCTCTGATAAAATTTTCGAGCATTTTTCCTGTCGGCCAGCATTTCTTGTTGAGGCAAATACGTCTCGCTTCCTTCTTCAGTTCCCTATAACGGTCCCACATGGCTCGACACACTGGCTGATACTAATTTATTTTAATATATCGTTTCACTGCATTAAATATACTTTGTATGCTTCAATTCCAATTATTGTTCATTGCTTTATATTTACCAATGAAATATCTAAATGAAAATTTGGTTTTCATTCTAAAAAATTTGATTCTCAAATAAAGATACATAAATTTAAATATTTTAAAATAACTTAATGATATAGTCCTTAAATACAGGAACATTGTTACTTCAGTCTGATTTCACTTGCGGTAAGATTTTTTCGTTAGTATTACGAAAGTTGTTATTCATTACGTCCAATATTATTCCAACGGGAACAATTAGAACTGAACGCCCTCGTATGGATCTCGTTCGATCGTACTTTGAATTTGCCAGGGAGCTCGGATTTAGTCGTTGTAAAGTGCATAATTTCAGTGCCAAAAAAAAAAAAAACAAAACAAAATTCTAGGTATGCAGCTTTATAAGCTCGAAATTGATTTTATATGCTTAGCATCATCAGCAAAGAAAATTATTAAAAATCATCGCGCATTCCTAACTACATGAAATTGGCACTTTGTCATAGTAAAATTGAATGGGCTATAAAGCTAAAAATTCTTAATAAAAAGTTTGAAATTTTGAAGAAAATTTATCGAATTTTATACAAAGTTTGAAATGATGATTTATATGCTGTTTGTTAAATAATGAGCTAGACTTTTAAAAAACTGATTCAATATTAAATAAAACAAAAGAAAATTTGCCAAAAATGATCAAAATAAGGCGTTTCAATTATTTTTTCCACCAGTATATTTGATTTGTAATTAGTCTCTAGCTTCATGACTTTTTACGTAATAACTTAATCAATTTTGGTTTGTTGATACTGAGCCAGTTAAGTCAATAAGTTTCCATATTCGCTATATCCCCATCTTAATTTCATCTTTGTGATAGCGGTATGCATAATTTTCTCTCAGTTATTTTTTTTTTCAATTTCAATATTTAAACCTTTCAATCTAATACAGCGACATGATAAAAATATTGGCCTCCCTTTCGTTCTTCGCGAATAGTTCGGAGAAGATTTGTTCTCATTTCGTTCTCTCTCAGGAGGTTCCTGAGACTTTAGTTCCCAAATTGCTCGTCGAGAGAAAGTTCCTGATACTTTTGTTCCAGTTTTGTTCCTTGCCAGAACGTTCCTGAAACTTTAGTTCTCGAATTGTTCTACGAGAGAAAGTTCCTAAAATTTCTGTTCCTTTTTTGTTCTTTGCCAGAACGTTCCTGAGACTTTAGTTCCCAAAATGTTCTTCGAGAGAAAGGTCCTGAAACTTTTTTCCCCATTTTGCTCTTTGCTTGAACGTTCCGGAGACTTTTATTCCCATTTTGTTCTCTTAAAAATGTTCCCGAAAGTTTTGTTCGCATTTTGTTCTCTTGGGAAATGTTCCCAGGGTTTTGTTATTATATAACTCCCGTTGAGAACGTTCTCGAAAGTTTTGTTCTCATTTCGGTTTGAGTTTTTAAGCGTTCCTGGGAACACAACTACAATAACGATGTTTAGTTTCGATCATACCTTTTGTTCTCGGTCCCTGGTTTGAATAATCAAGCATTCAATTTTTATATTTTTATTTTTATTTTTTTGCACACAAATTGCTCAAAGACTACTTCCTAAAATACCTTAAATTATCATCAGAGTGGATAAGCGTGCCACTAGAGGTTGTGAACGTCAATCTAATGCCCCACAATTTGTCCTCAGCACTGTTGAAAATGTTGAACCAAAATGTTTTAATAAAAAAAAAAGGTATATTAAGCTTACAAACTTGTTGGTACTATGTTGGAATACTTATCTAAAAATAATACTTCTACACAACTTTCAATTATAATTATTTACTATGTTTGTAGGTATCTTATCGTCTGAAATTGAGTGGAAATATTTCTCAGAATCCATTTAATTTATTATAATTGAGCTGGGGATCGTGAAATCGATGACGACAAATTGATGTTTGATATTTTTCAATTTAAAACTGGTTGATGTCTAGTTCGGGAAATAGATTATGAAATATAAGGGAACGAAATAAAAAATTGCAATTAAAATCATCTATGCAATAACTAGAAAAATAAATAGTTTTGCAAAAATATTTTAAAGGTAATCTCTTTCCATGCTCACGAACTAGACATCAACCCCATTTAAATTGAAAAATAATAGACATAAATTTTTAGTGATCGGTTTCACGAATTCTGGCTCATTTGGGTTTTACCAACATTTACAATTAAAAAATTTACGATTCTAACCGACTAGCCTACACGAGTATACATTTCCCACCAAATTTCGCTTATAAAAGCACCACTGTTTTCTTTCACCACATCAGTTCAAGGAACAATGTACCGTTCTTCACTACTATTGCTCGCTGCATTAGCAGTCTTCCTTGGCACCAGTGCTGGACCCTCTACACTGCAGGATCCTCTATTGACTAGCCTTATTGTTGGTGGACAGGACGCTGATATCAGTGCCTACCCATATCAGGTGTCGGTGCGAAAACAGGGCGATCATAACTGCGGTGGTTCCTTAATTGCCACAAATGTAGTGCTGACCGCGGCGCATTGCATGAACGACGTTGGGTTGACCGAAAAAGATTACACCATACAATACGGCGTCACGCGTATTGGCGGCACCGAAAATGTGATAAGTGCCACCAGGCTAATAGTTCATGACAAGTACAGAGGCGATTCACCTGATTATGATTGCGGTTTGATTATTCTTGCATCAGATGTACCACAAGGCCCAAATGCACAGTTTATTTCGCTAGCTACTGTGCGTCCAGCGGTTGGTACTAATGCCGTTGTCACCGGTTGGGGTACAAGAGACCAAATTGAAAATCGGTCAGATACTTTACAGAGCGTAACTGTGCAGATTATGTCGAATGAGGAGTGCCAAAGACAATATGCGGTTGACAACATAACTATCACCGATCGTATGCTTTGTGCTGGTGTACTGGAGGGTGGCAAAGATGCCTGTGAAGGGGATTCTGGTGGTCCTTTGGTGGTAGATAATCAACTTGTAGGTATTGTTGAGGGTGGTCATGGCTGCGGGGAGATTGGTTTTTACGGTGTCTACAGTGATGTTGCTAGTCTAAGGGATTGGATTTTAGAAGGAAGTCTTTGAGCAATTTGTGTGTAAAAAAATAAAAAAATTAAATTTTTCAAACAAATGCATTGAATTGTTGTTTCAACCGACTTCAAAAAGAAGGTGGTACCTCAAAAGTGATCCCATACTAATTTGGTTGAGGTCCGATTATTGGATCATGAGAAAATTAACAATTATCAAAAATGTTTATATGAGAATTGCAAACGGTTTTATTTTTTGCTTAAAAATTACTTATATTTATTTTTAAACGACTTCGAAAAGAGGAGGAGGTTATCTATTCGTCGGAATATTTTTTATGTATGCTAGCGAATAACTTTGGACCACGTGAACCGTTTTCGATAATTCCTTTAACTGTAGAAAAGTCGGGTCCGTATAAAGAAAATTTCCTTAAAAGAATGGCCGGAGTGATGCAGAGAATGTAATAAAACACATTTGAAACATTTTTAAAATTTTTATCAGTTAGTCTGTTTGATCTCAGTCATCTCCGAAACTACCAAAGATTTTCATGGATTTTCATCGGGCTTTGACTGGTGACCAGGCAGCCTCCTCGAACATAGAACAGGTTATAAAAATTTGGCTCTGACAAATGGGACGTGGCACCTCCGATAGGCGTGAAATTTTTATTCAGCTATAACCTCGGAACTATAACTGACATGACGTTGAAATTTGATGTGAAGGCATAATAATGGTAGATGTTTATTGTTAGAAATATATATATATATAATAGCCGGTCGCATTGGTACGTTTGTTTTTATTCTGCAGATATTTACAGATATCAGCAAATAAAAATGATACTCTACTTTCGCCCCTGGGCTTATACTACACTAAGGAAAAAGTAACATTATTTTTTCAAACAGTTATTTTTGGGGTTTCCATGTTAGCGGTTCGAAATTCTTGAAAAGAAAAAGTATTTTTTTGAACAAACTTATATGTGTTTGGTCGATCACATAGTGGTGTTTTTTTATCGAGAATGAGTTCAGCTCAATGAAAAAATTCCAAACAACACCACCCTGTAATTATCAACACCCCTAGCCTGGGTCAAACATTGTCGTAAGCGCATTGGAAACGTGAATAACATACAATAATCTTTTACCCAGGCGACGCTCTGTAACTATCAATATGTACGATGCCTTGATTCAAAGTGAAAATTTCAGAGCGCAATTGCATGTTGTGGCTGTAGCTGAGTGCGCTGAGATGCTTGCCAATATTTGTTAGCTTTCAGTAGGGTGCGGGATAAAATGCCATCGGAGGCAACATGGTTATAAAATGATAAAATATTTTTTTTGTGTTTTCGAAATATGAAAAAGTATCTGTGAAGTGCAGAACGAAATCGTATTCAAACGAAAAGATCTCCAAAAATGAATCTGTTTAAAGTAAACAAAAGGTAGCTTGGCGCCAAATTATATGCGTGTATATGGTTTATTTTTTTCTCAGTGTATCTATATTATGATGAATTAAACTTCCGCAAAGCTTGCTGGAAGCCCTTTATACCTTCACCAATTTTTTTTACTCAACTTCTTATTTCCTTTCCTCGACTTCGATCATTAAAATCTTGCTCACTTTTTCCTTCAGGCTCATACATTTTATACATTCATACATATATGTAAAAAAGCTCTGTAAAACTCGAAGAAAGCTCTTCCGAACTTCACTGATCCCTCATGCTCAAAATATCTCCTCCATTATTCGGGCCTGGGCATTGAATGACCTACGAGTTTTGTCTCTAAGCTTTCGTATGTAATGCTTGTAAAGCTCGCTGAAAGCTCTTCATAAAGTCAACGGATTTTCATACTTAATTTCTTCTCTCCTTTATTCGGTATTGAGCATCAAATCCTCTCCAACTTCCTTCCTGGGCTGACACCTTTAATATCTCTTTCAAAGTATGTATTGCACGCTTGAGTGCGCACAACAGCATACTTTTAGGCGCCAATGCACCCGCCAGCTTGTGCAATGTGGCGGATATTACAATTTCGCGCATATCAAACGTGCAATTTCAACAAGCCTTGCATACTGTACGCCGGCTCACCAGGAATGTATCTCATTTTTCCCAGGCGTCCAATGCATTTAACTTATTTAATTTGTAAATGTGTGTATGTGTGTGAGTGAAAGCTTTTTTTTTAAGTTTTCAGCGCTTGAACGCATTTTCTGGCGCAAGTGGCGCAGAAAATTAAAAAGTTAGTTTTTTGTTTGTTTTTACAAATTACTTCATATGGAGATAATAGGCATATGAACAGTCAAGGTTGGGGAACGAAAAAATATGTATTTAATTAAAAATATTTTCGCTGCTTAAAGCTATTTTTTATGATTGTGTTAAGAAAATATCTTACTTGAAATTCACGTGAATTTTTTTCTATCTTACTTAAATTATCCTACATTCTTTTTATTCTAATTCCTAAGTTGTATTTATGTATGCATCGCCATGCTTCGCCTCTCTCGATGGTGCTATTTGCGGTTTTGAGCACAAAGGTATAATTAAAATAATTAGATTTAAACGAACACTCGCACAAAAACCACGAATGCACGGTCACAATACATACATAAGTATTCCGTTTTATATTTCACTTCCTTGGCATTTACTCTTCTTTTTTTGTGTGCTCTATATGCGCTCGCCGCAAGTGCATTCGTCTTCAGCGATGGCGCTGCTTTGCCACCGCGATACTCTTCTACCGATATCATGTAAAAAGTATGCAATTAATTTAATTTGTGTCTTATCAGTGCAAAGTCAGCGCCAGCAAGCGAACGTGTGCGCAAAAGCTCTATTGCCAGTAGATGCAAAAAATGTACTCAAAGTGCATTTAACCAAATTCTTATGTGACTTAAGTGGCTATGGTATGGTTGGCGATTTGAAACTTTCAATGTTTCTTTTGAGTGCTTTTTATGTAATTTGGAAAATGTTGAAATAGAATTTGACTAACGGAAGCTTTGTTAAATTTTAATAAAAGGGAAGGGGGAATTTAATTCGTTGTCGAAAGTGAATCGCTAGAAATTTTGATTTACATACTAAAGTGAAATTTTAATATTTAAGAAGATTTAGGAAGAAAAGGGAAAGCTCATAAAGTTTGTGTGAAAGCTTTAGTGAGGTTGTAATTTCAAAGGCCAGAAAATTTACAAAATATCTTATTTCAAGCAATTTATTTCAACGTAGCAGTTTATAGTTTTACGAAGGGAAACTTAAAAATTCCCTTAAAGTTTTTTTACAAACAACGTGCGGATTTGTAAAGATTGCCATTCTCTTAACATTCCAGCCAGTGGTATTTCATGTATGTGTATGTGTACATTTGTCTAGAATGGAGGTAAGTCAGCACAAAAGCTTTTGAAAAATGAAAGCTGAGACACTTTAAAAGTCAAAAAACCCATGCAAAATCATATAGGTACAAAAATTATTAAAAAAGGATTGGGTCTTGAATAGTTACTAACGAAAAGTTTATCACAACTTTCCTATGAAAGGTACGGAAGCTAATTTAGTGATACCTAAAGCTTTTTCAATAAAAATAAAACGCACTGTTACATTTAATAAAAACTTAAAAATTCTAATGCACAAAAATTTAATTTCTAAAGCTCTAAAGCGCACTTGAAAGTTTTAAAAGAAAAAAGCTTTACAAATTTTTTAGTAAAAGCTATTAACGAGAGGAACTTAAAAACAAAGAAAATGAAATATTTAACCTTAAATGCGCTTCGTTATTACTTAAAGCTACCTAAGCGAAATCAAAGCTTTGAGGAAAATTTAGAACATTCCTTGACCAGTGATTCCACTTGATCCGTGAGCCGACCTCTTGGAATCTTGCAGCTGCAATAACTGCTGCCTCTCGAACATACGATAAAAGTAATAAAAGACCTATAAGAGGAGAGGGGAGCTTAAAAACAAGGAAACTGAAAAAGGATGTTCAACCATCGTTAGAATGTTTGAAGGCTTATGTGAAAGCTATTATAAAAAATTTAAGCATCCAGTAGCAAAAGTTTCTAATGGACTAAAATGAGTTTTATAAGACGTGGAAGCTTTTACTTTACTAATGACTGCTTTTTGGGAGAAAAAAAATCTTAAACCGAAATTGGTTATGAAAAGTGCGAAAGCTTACACGTTATTGAAAGGTATTTACATATAACGAAGAAGACTGGAATGTTTTCTATTCAGATCTGTCACGAGCAACACATATATGTTTTATAGATTTTATATACACGCGCGCAGAGTAAAAGCTCACTCTTCTTCGTCGCTGAATTAGAACGGGAAGGGGAAAAAGAGCTTTAATTCTGTGAGCATCTATCACAAATCCACGGAAAGCATTTCATTTCGACCAATGATGAGCAGCGAGATGTTTTACGCTATGCGCCTGTAAAAAAAAGACTTCACTCGAATTATAGACATTACAATTAGAAATCAAATGACAGCTGTCATTCAAAAGTTTTCTCAAATATTTTTATCGAGAATTTTTTGAATTAATCGGATTAAGTTTAACCTTTAACGCATTCCCACTGCCGAAATACTTCCCATTTCAAATGAAATAAACAAACGTTTATTTTAAATTGACATTGAATCATTCATTTTCCGTTTCTCCCGCTTCTGCTGCCTCAAAAACGAAGATCCCAAGCGGCTCAAAAATCACAACCAAGTAAAAATCAATTGTCGCACACTAAAACCATAAACATGTTTTTATACAAAGTCTACTTAGTCTTTGTAATACTCAATCCTCACGACTACAAATTCTTCGCTCTAATCAGCCAACTGCCAACAAAGCCACAAAAGTACGCCAGTCAAATCAAAGCAACCCTGGCACGTACACAGACAAAACTTCACGCCCAGCGTTAACTATGCGATTGGTTGGACGCCCACTCATTTACGATGACGACAACATCCAAAAATACTTAAGAGGCCAGTCAGCCAGCCAGCTAGTGAGCCATTGCTGGCGACAGGGGGCGTTGTAGGTGGAAAATCAAATACATAAAGTGAAATAATTAAAAATCCCTGTTGGCAAATTAAAGCCGCTTAAGTTGTACGAGTATAGCGTAGCAGACGCAAAAAAGCAACCAAAAAATGTAAGAGCATAGAAGTCATAGTCACGAAAGCCAAGGAGTGAAGGCTAGTTGCAGCGGAAGAGCGAAGCTGGCAAACGCAGAATCAGCCAAACATTCGAAATGGCGAAACCCACAAAAAGATAATAAAATTGCCACGTGAATGTGGCATAGCGTTGATGGAGAGTGATGGTGGGATTTATTGCACGGTGAGTGTAGTAGTGAATTAACAGTGTATGTATGTGTAGATACGCCTAGATACGAGTATTTGGCAGTACGGCTTTGGGATTGCGCAATTCATTTTATGTATATGACAAAAAATGCTACTAAATACTCTTACTTCCAATGTTTTTTTTGTTTTTTGTTTTACCCGCTTATTTGCTTTGTTTTATTTTCATTTGAGCTTTGTTTTTCCTGTAATCTTGCCTTTGTGACGTACCAAATCCACCAGGATAATTATAAAATAGAAATAAATCCTTAGTGTTGAGTTTAACGAATGAGACAATAAAATATATGTATCTGTGAATGTGTGAGCAGCTGTGTGTATATATGTATGCAAGTAATGGCTGAGAATGAGTTAAGAAAAGTGGCAGATTAAAGGCAGGCGCAAAAAAATGAAAAGCTGCAAAAGAAGAAATGCATTTAAAAGCATATAAAGCTAGTAGCTGAAGGCATTTATATCTAACGGCTAAGTAAAATATAGTGCGCAATAATGGCTTACATTCGGTAGTAAACTGCTGCTAAATTAGTACTAAAAGTGGTAATCAACAAGGCGCTTGGTTTTAAATTGCAGGATGGCAGAAAGAAAAAGCTTGGGCTGGTGTCTTTTTTGTTACAATCTTTATTATAAACTTTGTTTTATTTGGCCAACAAAAAGCAGTAGTGATTTGGGTACGGAGATTCGTGATTTGTCTGCTGTAAAGTCCTTTGTCGATGAGGTTATAATTTGAAATTACGAATCCAATTTCGAATACATGGTATACCCAAAATCGTTGAAAAGTGCTTTCTCATAATTAGCCCTATATCTGTCCAACCGGGCTTAATTGCGTGCGAAACTCTGAGAAGTCGGTGCGAAATCAACAAGCTGGCGGACTGACGACGAAAAAAAGCGCATGGAAATTTGTAGATCTTCAAAGAGAGCCAGAGGGGGGGGGGGGAGAGAGAAATGTAGATAAGGAATAAAGAGATCCCCTATTTAGAAATGGATGGTGGGCAGTTCTCTAGATCTTACTGCGGGACGACGCACAGTGGGATTTCGGCGGAAAAAATTATATTGGTGAAGGTAACATTTTCTCGTTTTTTATACTTGTTACTAATAATACACCCCTTGGGTGACCCGGTTTTACTAGATTTGGCAGCAAATATAATTTCAAATTTGAAAACTAAGCCAGTAAAGTCATGAGTCTGAATACCTACATAAAAAAAAATTTAAAATATATATTTGTTTCAGACAGAACTCTGAAATGAACATCACCTTAACATAACACTTATTGTTTATCATAAGAGGCATATGTCTAATTATTTAAAATGCCATTATATGACTTGATTTTTCATCCAGTATAGATAAATATTTAATTTATAGAAATTAGTTTTTTTCCGCGCATTTCTTAATTCAATGGACTGCATATCTTTTTCTGCTCCGATCGGTTTGTTGTGATATAGCACTAATTACTTCTACACTAGTTAGGATTAATATGAAATCTATTCCAGCTGCAATTATCTGCAATTCTTTTTGTAAAGAGTGATTTAACTAACAAACCTAATTTTATTCGAAAATATAAATATAAAATAGAATTCATAAATAATGAAGGCAATTAACTTTTAAACGACGTGGTAAAGTATAAAAGGGTAAGTTATTATTTTTTACTACATATTTTGTTATCTGGTTCAGAAAGTAACACCGAATTTAGCAAGTTTGGCAAATTTCAACATTCCTAATTATCGAAAACCTTAAAAATAAATATCCAAACCTTATAGAAAGAGGTGGCAAGTGGCATGCTGCATCGAGAGTAAAAAAAAATATTATTTTCCAAGAACGAGGGCTGGTTAAATGGGAATGAAATGGATGATGAATTGTGGGCTATTTGTATTAATTATAATATAAATGATTGAAAATAGGTAAAGTGTAATTTATTTGACGCATTTCGCCTAAAAAGAAATTTTTTGAGTTTTTAGCCTTGCAGGATAAGCAGTTTTACCCACCGCGAGGCACCATTTTTATATAAATACATACATTTCTGCTTTCCATTTTTTAATAACTTAGCTTGCACAAGTATGCAGTTTATATAATACGAGGACTGTTCTTTAACATTTAATAGCTTTTTCAAGTTTTTTTGAGGTTAGGCTTGTATGGGAGGTGTGCGTAAAAATAAACCGATTTAAGGGTGTTTGCTTATATTACCATTATAAATATATGGCGAAAATTTCGGAGTCGTGCATTCATCTCTGCGCTTTTAATTACATATTTAAGCATTTTTGAGGTTTACTTTCTCCATTATTGTGAATATATGGACGAAATTTCGAAGTCTTTCATTCATCGGTGCCCTTTGAATGGCATTTTAAGGCGTTTTTGAGGTTAGGTTTGTATGGGAGGTATGCTTTAAATTAAACCGATCGCATCCATTTTTCGTTTTTTTCTTGATGTATGTTCTTTGAGGTTACATACGAAAAATTAAAGCCTTACGCCTGCTCCTTCTAATTTTCGCCAAATAATGTATGTTGATAAACCACTGTGCGACGCTGTGCCGACTACCCAAAGATATTATGTACATTTTTTACCACAAAAGGCAGTTAACTGGCTGTTACCAAAACCTTAGATGTGAGCGGCTCTCAAAGAAATACGTGCGTCTCGTGATGAGAATAATTCCGAGAACAAAATACTTTACCAATTTCCTTTTCCTAGGTCTGTCTGGCCTGGTTCCCTCTGAACTAGATCGTTACATTGTGCTCCAGCTTTCGTAGTTTAGAAAAGGGTTGCTGGTCGAAGGTTCATTTCACCATAGCATCATCTTCTATACGTAGCCAACACAGTCTATGTACATGCCATTAAAAAGCTCGTAGCGCTCATGTTTCTGTTGTTGCGGACTTAACGTGGACTTAACTGTGCATAGAGACAGCTAAACCCGAACAAATTCGTGAGCTATTTACTAATTAATCATAAAAGGTCTACTGAAAAAATCGTCAAGATCGGTAATCTATAAGGAATGTTCAGATATAAGTTTTTGCGATATAACTCCATCATCTGTGTAGTTCACGGTGTACATCAATTTGAAAAAGTAATGAAGTCAAGGTTTTTTACGTGAGTACCTGCCTATGAAAGACTTAACCCCACGGCGCTCAAAAGCACAGCGGATCAAAACAATGCGTTGATCAGCGCCGCTAATGCAAGCATTTTGTGGGCTCAAAATGCAAGCACTTCGCTACCAATTGGCCATGTAGGTGTACATAATTTACCACCTTACTATGGGTCCGGCGCTCGGCTGCTATGCAACTCCATATTGAGAAGACAAGCAACTCTCCCCGCATTTGGGTTTTAAACCACAGCCACCACGATACTCCTCGAAGGGCCGTACCCAAAAGGAACAGAATCAATCCCGCAACTCATGAAATCCCCTGAGGGGAATATAAGTAAGGTGTAGCTCCTAAAGAAATGAAGGTCAAAGATAAGTTTTTTGATGTTCATGGAAGGTGTTAAGCCTTCGGCATAGCCGAAGACAGCGCTGCCCTTACTTGTTCTAATTGTTAATGTTGGTAAAACTCAAATGAGCCAGAAGTCGTGAAACTGATCACTACAAATTAATGTTTATTGTTTTTCAATTTAAATGTGGTTTATGTCTAGTTCGTGTGTATGAAAAGGGATTTTCCTTAATATAACTTCGCAAAAATATTTATTTTGCTAATTCTTGCATAGGCAATTTTAATTGCATTTTTTCCGTTTCCCTTTATATCATAATCTCTTTCACGAACTAGACATCAGCCCCATTTAAATTGAAAAACAATAAACATTAATATTTTGTGAACGGTTTCACGAATTCTGACCTATTTGAGGTTTACCCACATTTATAATTAAAGAATTTACGATTATAACCACTAGCCTACACGAGTATACACTTTCCCTCGAATTTCGCCTATAAAAGCACCACTGTTTTCTTTCACCACATCAGTTCAAGGAACAATGTACCGTTCTTCACTACTATTGTTCGCTGCATTAGCAGTCTTCCTTGGCACCAGTGCTGGACCCTCTACACTGCAGGATCCTCTATTGACTAGCCTTATTATTGGTGGACAGGACGCGGTTATCAGTAACTACCCATACCAGGTGTCGGTGCGAAAACAGGGCGAGCATGACTGCGGTGGTTGCTTAATTGCCACAAATGTAGTGCTGACTGCGGCACATTGCATTAACGACGTTTATTTGACCGTAAGCGAATACAGCATACAATATGGCGTTACGCGCATTGGAGGCACCCAGAATGTGATAGGCGTCACCAGGCTAATACCTAATGATAAGTACACAGGCGGTGCATCTGATTATGATATCGGTTTGATTATTCTTGCATCAGATGTGCCACAAGGCCCAAATGCACAGTTTATTTCGCTAGCTACAGTGCGTCCAGCGGTGGGTACTAATGCCGTTGCCACCGGTTGGGGTACAAGAGACGAAATTGAAGAGCAGTCAGAAATTTTACAGAGCGTAACGGTGCAGATTAAGTCGACTGAGGAGTGTCAAAGACAATATGCGGCTGACGGGCTAACTATCACAGATCGTATGTTTTGTGCTGGTGTAACGGGTGGTGGCAAAGATGCCTGTCAAGGGGATTCTGGTGGTCCTTTGGTGGTAGATAATCAACTGGTTGGTATTATTGCGGGTGGTTTCGGCTGCGGGGATCCCAATTACTATGGTGTCTACAGTGATGTTGCTAGTCTAAGGAATTGGATTTTAGAAGGTAGTCTTTGAGGAATGTGTGTGTAAGCAAATAAAAAAAGTTAAATTTTCTAGCAAATGCATTGAATTGTTGTTTTTAACCGACTTCAAAAAAAAGGTACTTCCTCAAAGGTGGACCCATACTAATTTGGTTTAGGTCCGATTATTGGATCATGAAATTAACCATTCTCCAAATCTTTCATATGAGAATTGAATTTGGTTTTATTTTTTGCTTAAAAATTACGTGTTATTTTTTATTTTCAACCGACTTGGAAAAGAGGAGGAGGTTATCAATTCGTCGGAATAAATTTTTTTCTAATTTAGATGTTGCTCAGACCAGGGATCGAACCCAGGTCCTACGGGATGGTAGTACGCATCTCTAACCACTTAGCCACAGTGACCCTCATGCTTACGCAAGGCAAATATCATTTCAATTTGTTGTTGAATTTGTTGCGAATCCACTGGAAAACCTCGATCAAAGACAAAAAAGGCGAGCATTCAAAACCGTAAATTATCAGTAGAGCTCAAACTAGAATATTCTTTCCATTCCACTCAGCTCAAATGTTCTTCATCTATATATATTTCGAAGCATCTGAAGTACCTAGCTTACTTCCAAATTTAACAGCTCTTTTGTCACAGGTATGGCTGACTTTTCTCCCTTTAAATGCAATTATAGACACAACTATCTCAAGTTGAAAAAGCATGAGAAGGCGAGCACCTCGAAGTCTCCCAGAACTAAAAAAAACCACCTTTGCCTCGCTTGCATATGAATACAGATTATGCATGGAAAAGGTGGTGGCTTTTTTTTCCCTCCGTTAGTAGTGTGTTATAGAAAGCCAACATTCAAGTGTGCATCTACCTTAGTTACACATATCAACTTATTATCTATCCACGGATTGTTGCACGCTGCACTTAAGGGGCTCTAAGTGTATCAATACCCATGCCAATTAACTGGTAGCGCTCAGCAACGTCACCACTGTAAGGCTCATTACATTTGTCATAATTTTCCATTAGCTTTGTTAATATGAAAAGTCAACAGTAGCATTAGCAGCATTATTATTGTTGTTTTGAAGCTAATATGTACATATGTATGTACGTGTGATATGTGGTTATTTTTGTTATTGCTGCAGTTATTATTTTTATGCGGCATTAACTTTAGCACAACATAAATACAAACTCATACATAGTATAAAAGTACTTGCCTATGTATTTATATTCATATGACAAAGTATGCATTCATATAAATACATATGTGTGTGCTCCTTTGGCACAACTCCATGTATGTACATTAGGACGTACCTTTTTTTATTTTGAAAAAATTTCAAGTCTCACCTTCCAAAAAGCTGAGGCTAGGTACAAAAAGAGCTACCCTAAAATTGTACGCCCCTTGCACGACGCCTTCCCTACCCGACTTGCGTTTGAGGTTTGAGTTGCTGTACCTCATGCCATATGGTGATCCATATAGTGTATAAAGTCCTTTTTATTAGTGTTATTCACTAAGGGCCGTTTTCTCAAGTAAACTTTAATTTAAAGCTCACTTTATATTTAAAGGTTGCTTTAAAATATATAGCTATGTCTAAAGTAAAGCATTTCTATTATCGATTTTTGAAGTATGTATGTTTCTTGGTTGTAAACCAATTTAAAACCGATAATAAAATGCTTTACTTTAGACACAATCATACATTTTAATGTAACCTTTAAATATAATGTGAGCTTTGAAGTTAGAGGTTACTTGAGGAAATGGCCCTAAATTAGGTAAATTTATTTATTTAACTGGCCTCTAAGATACTCGTGAACACATTGAAATACGTAGGTATTTGCTTTTGTTGGCAATATTTTTAAATTCCAACTCGAAACTCATGTTTCTACTAAGCTCAATACTAGCGTTGTGGATATTCGTGCCTAGAAACTAGAAGAGTGCGCAAGACATTTTGCTTGCATAATCTTAATAGTGAACAGTATTGAATTGTACTCTTTTGTACAGCTCTTAATTTTATGAGAACACTGAAATTACTGTTCTCTTTCATCAAACACTCTCAACAACATTGCTTTACCCGCATAGCAACGGGATAATTTATTGCAGTGTCGAAGCAAATTTCACTATTTCATTTCAACCGACAACAGTGTCAACCGAAATTAAATAGAGCCGACAGTGTGAAAATATGGGTATATGTAATACCCTTGGTACACCCTGATTCACTTGACTAGGTACATATTTTTTCTTCAAAATTCGAGCTTATATGTGGACTCATATGCATCGGAGAAGATTAATTTTAATCTTATTCCAAAGCATGATCAATTTAGTAGAAAAGTGGCGAAAAAGAAGAAAATAACTTGACTACTTTGGTTTTTATTTCGCTTTTTATTAAACTACACAAAAAGCTTGCTTAATATTTTGATTCACTTGAATAGGTACAAGTACGTATAGCATCCTTGGATGTATAGTCAGGTTATTAAAATTGTACTTAAAACATTTTTAAGAATATAAAGGACTTAAGAGTAAGGACGGGCGAATTAGGCACACTTTCAACTGCAAAAACGCATACATTGAGGGCTTCGAGGATCTCGGACTTTGCAAGCGATCTGTTGAGAATAATATTCAAGTAAATGCAAATGTCTTTGATATCTGAAGCCGGCCCGTCGCATCGTATGAAAAAAACATGAAATTGAGCCAAAACACAAAAGCAGGACGGATATAACAAAAGGTCCGTTATGAGGTCAGCATTTCCTATCGAGAGAGTGGACCAAAATTAAAGAAAAACCTTGATGTTCATGACACCACTATGTAGATTACGAATTGCTCTATACACTCGTATTCAGAAATTATCAAAAAGGGGCATCAATTAATGCACAACGTTAAGAATCCGATTGTAGTTTTGTACAACTCGCATGTCTTCGAAGGACGAATAGAAAAGTATGGTTTTCTTCGGCGAAAATTTTAATTTAGATAGCTAGAACAGATTAAGTAATAATTTTCACGATTTTTGAAATGACAAACAAACGTTGTTTGATTCCCCGCCATGACCGAGAAGGGAGTAAGGCGATCTGAATCGCGATTTCGTTTTCTAGAGCAGTTTAGATAGTAATTCAAGTTTCAAAAATAACGAAAAACATGTATGCCAAAAAAGTATAAAGGACATATTTTTAGCGATTTTCGCATTTTTCGGACTTTGTTTTTGAATATGCCAGCAAAATTGCGCACCGATCCTTGTAAAAGGAGCTATAAAATTGAGGATAACGAAGTGAAGTCGTAATTTTTTCATTGCTTACCCTATCTAATGAACCTAAACTTAAAATAATAGGTTTGGAACTGGCGGTTTTGCCAATTTTACGATTCAGGCAATCCATTTAATGATTGGCAGCTGTTATTTCCGGAGATTAAAATGGAAAGGAGCGACATATCTTTGATTTTTTAAGATGCCTCTTGAAGAAGCTTCCGGACAGGAGGGGTTTTCCATACATTGGAATTAAGGATGTAGTATCTAATACTAAAAATGATAAGTAGTATAATTACAATGAATCGTATGCTTTGGTCGGTTCAATATAACACTTTCCTTGTGTTAAAGCCACTGTGGCTATTCAAGTGAATCAAAAAATAAGGAGATTTTTCGTGTAGTTTTATGAAAGGTGGATTAAAAACCAAATTAATCAGTGTTTTTTTTTAATTTTCACCACTTTTCTGCGGAAAATAAAAATGTACCAATTCAAGTGAATTGTGGTAGCGCCGCGTGTTCGTTTTTTGTGGCAGGTTGCAGGTGTGTATTTGTTAGTGGATCAGTTTTTTTGCTTGAGTGAATTGGTGTGGTTGCTAGCCCAAATGACACTGTGTACACTATGAAGTGTACAGTGGTTTCATTGCACTCTTCACACAATTGTCTTTATTCAACAGTGCAAAATGGTTTTGTGCATTGCTTTTGAAGAGTGCTGAACGTTTGCCAGTAATTGTAACAGGATATGGTAATGTTAGGTTAGGCTATGGTGGCAGACCCCCATGGGGGGCCTCACTTAGACATCTGATTGTCCATTGTGATACCACACTAAACAAATTTTTTGGAACGGTAACTGTATTAAACAACTAAGAAAATCGTTGGGTGCTCAGAACAAAGTTCCGCAGACAGCTGATGTCCACTCCGGAGAGCTCTCCGGGAGTGTTGAAGAAATGCGCGAATGCTGTTCAGTTGAGGATGAAGTGCTGAGATGATTCCACCGCGTCTTCCATGCAGCTGCGGCAGTAGGGATCCGTAACGATATTGAGTCGCACCGCATGGGTTGCTATAGGACAAAGTCCGGTCAGTACACCTATAAGAATTGAGAGGTGGCACTTAGCTAGCTGCAGTAGCTCCCTTGACCGCCCGCGGTCCACAACCGGCCGGAAGGACCTTGCAACTTTGCATGTCGGGG
>JAPVRG010220699.1:0-22340 GCA_029783565.1 Rhagoletis cerasi | reverse complement strand
AGGTGGAGAAGGACTTGGCTTCACTTGGCATTTCCAATTGGCGTCAGTTGGCACAGGAGCGAAACAACTGGCGTGTTTTGTTGGACTCGGCCAAAATCGCTTAAGCGGTTTCAGCGCCAAACAAGAAGAAGAAGAAGAGATAGGTTTATTGAAAGGTTTATTTCGAATATATTTCTTAATTTAACCAATAAGTTAAATAAAACATTGCTGTGTGGATGTCAAATGAAAAAATTTTACTTCGAAATTTTTTTAATCGTGTTACCACATGTTCAAAATCTAATTCAATTGAATCAATAAGATGAATGAAATCTTATAATAATAATATCAAACAAAATAGCTTAAAGAAATATAATTTTGAGTGTACTTTTGAAGGTTTAAAAGTGGTGTTACTCGATCAGCTGATTTTGTGAATGTGTTTCGCCGCACGGCTTCTAATGTCCAATTGAAAAATTTTGTTTGCATTTTCACACACACTCTTACAGATTTTGACAGTTTACGCCGCCAAATCAAAAACAAAATACATGTAAATTTTTATTTTTGTACTCCTGTTATCACCTTATATTAATTCGCCTTGGATTTATGCTTTCATTCAGGCAAATTTTTGAAGAGAGTTGTTATCTATAAAAAAGCATATATTTATGTAATAACTACGAGATCTAACTTGTTCTTTTTTATATTGGAACCGCCAATTTAGTTAAAATTTGGGACATAGACAAAAAGTGGATTATAATTTTTATTCAGAGATTCCTACTACTTCATTCTCAATTTCAATGTACTTGTGTACATCTCGAAACAGTAACTTTTGTTTTGAGCAAGGCTTGTTATTTTTAGCAGGGACCGTAACGGTTATGATCTTTATAATAAAAATTATAATTTAACTGTTAAAATTTTATTTCTATTTTTTCGATGAAATGTAATCGATATTTTGGATTTTTATTTTTTTTTTATAATTTTTAGCCGTTACAACGGATATTGCGATTTGAATCTTTTATGATCTAAAAACGTTGTAACGGCTAAAAATTATAAAAAAAAAATTACAATCCAAAACAACGATTATTCTTTGATCGAAAAATTAAGAATTACAAAATAACGATTAAGTTTAACTGAAAAATAAATTCAGGTTTAACGATCATTCTTGATTCTTAATATAAAAACCAAAAAGTAACGATTTTGCAATGATTTAAAAATAAAAATAAAAGACTTCATATTTAACGTTTATTTTCGGTCCTTGCTAACAAGTCTATTCTGCGTTGGTAACAAAAATTTTGTTTCAGGTAACAAAAAGTACCTGCCAATTTTTAAACCGTTTTCGCATTCTGGGCACTCTTCTAACCGGTAAATTTTGTTACCATCTCATAAGCAGGCCACAAATATTGCCCCGTGAAATATGCAACACCAGAATTTCTTTCATAGCTGAATTGCTGAATAAATTAAAACGTTACCAAGGTACCTTGAATCGCGGTTACAAGAAATGGTAACAATTTTTGGTAACGAAATTTCCCGGTCACACAATGTACAGTAACGTGCAGAACAGGCCTGTAAATGTGGATTTTCAAATCAACTTTGCGCTTAGAAGTATGCAACAAAGGCTTCATGCTACCTGTCGACTCTTTTTGCATGAAAATTTTCCACATTTTTACTTGGTATCTTTTAGGCGCAAACTTAATATTCATTTAACACTTTGAGCCGCATTAAAGTAGACACATTCTCTGAATCACTTTTACTCACCACATTTGTTTATATTTTCTAATCGGCATTTTATGCCTTACGCTTTGCTTCCAAGCTTCTATGGAAACCCCGGTAAATATATAAGCCAACTACGATTCGCGCTTGGAATTTGCCGGCTTCAATGGAAATCTCTTGCATCAACATTCTTTTTCACTTGATTTCTAATTTCCAGCTGGCAGCTTAGGTGTCCGCATATGCTTCAATTCCAAATAAAGAATTTCTATGTTTTCACTAGTGACTTTTTGTTGAAAAAACTAGATTCTCTTTCAGTTGCGGTGTGTCTTCGGGTGGTGTTAGAACGTTTTGCGGATAAATGAAGTTAATAGGTGAAAAAACGCTGTATGTCACTAATTAAGAAAAATTAAGTGATGCCAAATTATGCAAAAACGTGGAGTACTTTAAAAAGAGTTAAGCGGAGTGCGGAAGGTTATAAAAAGTTATTGAAAGCCGTAGAAGAATCTAAATAAGCTTTTAAAGAGTGATGCAAATTTAAAATCAAAATATCTTTGTGTAGAGTTTAGAAGATATTATATAAAACTATGTAGTACAAACACTTTTTAGAGTCTTCGAAATCCTTATTAAATATGAAAATAAAGTAAAAAAAATTTTTGTTTTGAAAATATCATTATTTGTGCACGAAAAAAATCTAATTTTTATTGAAAAATAAATTTTTGCTTTTTTCAAATCGATTTTCTTGCTACACTCGCTGTGCTTGTTACATAATCGCTGAGTTGAAAATGTCGTAGACGAGATGTCAATACGTTTGTGAAACCCCTTGCGTGTGTTGTGACAGCTGCCATAAAGTGAGATAGCTAGTGCAGTGCGGGTGACGAAAATCTAAAGAAAAACCTCAGCAGTCAGTGCATTGATTTAAAGCTGTGGTTACGAGTCAATAGTATATATTTCAAATAATAAAAAAAAAGAAATTTATTATTTTGAAAAATAATTTTAAAAAATACGCGCGCCAAGCGGAGTTTAAGCATAAACAAAGTTGGAAGAATCATTGTAAAAGTTAAGTTAAATAAATGAATTTCTCATTAGAAAGTCAGCAGCCATAGAACATTTACAAAAATACAAATAAATTTAAAAAAATAAAAAAAAAACTTAAATCCTTTGTAATTGTGGGCATAAATATGTAAGATTTTTTACTCTAAAAAAAAATAATTCAGAATTTTTAAAACAAAATAAAATTTAAAATTAGGGTGTTGTTCTTAATATAATCTCGAATATTAGAACTAAGAGAAATAGATTAATGATTTTCAAAGCCATTTATATATGCCAAGACCAATCCGTCATTCATTCTCCGCTTTGTTGATGGCCTCTTGAAAAACTTCGAAAAACTGAACAAAGTACTTCTGAATCTGGCAAGGACTTTGAAGCAAGTGATACAAGCAGAAGTCTCACGACGAAATGTCAGGCGAGCATGATGGTACGGATCGCCAAATAAGTGTGTGGTCTCGCGTTGTCGCGACGGAGTACAACTCTTTTACGATTGACAAGTTCTGAACGAATGACAGATTTATATAAAGTATTCAACTTCCGACAACTGATCCGAATTCATTGTTCCTTTCCTTGGAAGTTTTCTGGGTTAGGTTAAATTGGGCGGCAGTTTCCTATAGATTACACTTGGTATCAAAGTTCTTTGCGACACCACCACAGTTATCTCCACTCCTCTAAAAACCACTTAGTGCTCGGCTCCTAGTATTCCTTGCTTTGATCTCCTACAGATTATTAAAGCAATAACTGCGAATAACTTTTGCTTTTAATTTTGCTTCTGCCTAGCAATGACAGAGAAGAGGTTGGATGGATCGGTTTCTCCTCGTTCTCGTCCTCGTCCATTTAACTTCTGCGGTACTCGTTCTAAGGTTCACCCAGCCTGGTTGCGTATAATACAATAAGAATTTAGTTACTATTCGGATGTCTTGCTTCCTTGAGTTAGGTAGAAACTTTTGTGCGTTGGCCATTTATGGCTAACCAGAGCTCTACTTGACTCCTCTAATTGGTTATTTCTTTGAATTTTTCATTCAGTGCAAGCTTACGTGTTTGAAAAGGAATATGAAGTGTATCCCCGATATCTGCATCAGACGAAAGTTCGTCAGCCTTGCAATTTCCCTTGAGGTCGCAGTTGCCAGGGACCTAGACGATGTGTTTGCGGAAGGCCTCAACCATCTCGTTAAGAGACCACCGGCATTGAGCAACTACTTTTGAAGTCAGTGACATTTTTACCAGGGATTAAATACTCAGCTGTCAGTAAAAATGTAGACATCATGACCAGCAGATCCGCCTGATCTGCACTGTAAGTAAGACGATAAGTCAGGAAGCTGAAAGATATTCCTAATGATTCCGAATAAACAGCACCCAAACTTTCCGGCCGAGTTTAGATCTATCAGTACATTCTTCAATTGAGGGGAGACGGGTCGCTCATGAACTTGTTATTGGTAGTGCGGGTGGGTGAAATGTGGTCGGCGAACTTTTGCAGTGATCGATATTAAGTCTGTTGACAGTATTCCTTGTTAGCAGCTCAAAAATAGCTCACCTTTATAATCCCACCACACTGGAGCATCAACATCTTTTGGCGCTGTTTCATTCTTTCAATAGTTTGAGGGGAGTCAACACGTCGGGACCAAAGCCTGTTCTTTTTGGAGTTACAATGACATTCGAGAAAGGATCGTTTTCTTAACGTTTCTGCAGCATATCCTAAAATTAATTGCATTAATTTCAGGCCGAACAATTTATTGAACTTTTCTGCAATCTCCTCTGTCATCATCGTGGCAGAAAGAGCGTGTAAGAGATGTCAGCAACTGGAGCGGCAAAAACAGGAGCGAAAGCAGAGACAGCGAAAACTACCAAAGTTGTGTTTTTATCCGCCGTAATAATACCATTAAACGATTATTTCACTGAGCGGGTAAAGGCACGTCTTCTCATTCTGACGACTTCTGACTTTATTATTTAAACCAAAAGGAATTTTTGATGAGGCTTGATTGGGAATATTAGAGAAGGTTAGTGGAATAGAATTTATTTCTTTCACGTTTATTTGCCGACAGTTTTTCAATGTCTAGTACGTCATGCGCAAACGTACTCGCCGAATGGCACATTAAACTAAAGCCAACCTCCCGACTTAAGCTATTATGTCCTGTGCTCATAGCACTGCCTTAAACATAATGCATGGTCATCAAGATGAATCTTTTGGTTTGGTTTGGTTTGGCGACTGATACATTTCCTATACTAAGCCAAATACAGCGACCACCCACACATGTGCATAAGGGGATATGCATTTTTTAGGCAATTCTCAAATAACTCCGGGGTAGACTTTCTTTTTAATTCCTGAACAACCAGGTCTAGAGCTGCCCTCTGGGAGTTTGCTACCCTAGATGTCGACAGCGTTTGCGTCAAATGCACCTTATATGCTCCGCTTAGGTAGTTTTCTGCTGTTGGTTCTCATCGCGCCGGCAGGTTTTTTCTTGTTGGTCTTGGTCGTGCAGACGTTTTTGTTACCGATCCAGCCCCTACCGAGGATGATACATCAAAACTTGTTTTAGTACGTTTTCATCATACTTAAAGCGATTAATTATGAGCAAGCGCCAAAGGAGCATTTTTCGCACAATCAGTCTTAACATTATCTGAGTAGAAGGGATAAAACTTGCGTAGTGTCTTGAGAGGGACAAGAAAAAGAATCCGAACGGCGATTGTATTTTTATAAGAAGCCTTTTCATGGCAGAAATATACTCGGAGGTTTGCCATTGCCTGCCGAGTGGCGACCGCTGTTAAGGAAAACCCTTTTTTTATATTTTTTTTTGTGATGTTGCTTTGACCAGGGGTTGAACCCAGACCTTGCGGAGTGGAAGTGCGCACCGCTTACCACTACATCACAGGGGCCATGGTTTAAGCGTATAAAGATCGAAAAAATTTGAAATGTTTCGTTTTCGAAATATTGTGACTTTTCATTTAATGAAAGACTACACTTCTCACAACAAAGACACACCGTTTCCAAATCCGCTCGAAGATACATTGCATCAGTCGAGTCTTTAATCACGGAAAATATTTTTAAGTCGTTGGCGTACAGCAAAAAATTGGCGAAAGAAAAACAACTGCTTATGTCGTTAATGAACAAAACGAACAGCAGTGGACCCAAAATGCTTCCTTGAGGAACTCCAGAAGTGGCGATGAAAGGTTCCGAAGAAACGCTATCGACTGTCACCACACACCTCCTATTACTTAGGTAGGATTTTATCGATTGAAGAAAAACAGAGTGAAAGCCCAAAACTGCTAGTTTGTGTAATAAAATTGTGTGTGAAACTTTAGAAAACGCTTTCGAAAAATCTGTGTAAATGCAGTCAACTTGGAATCCTGCCGATATAGCTAGAAGAAATCCCGTCCTCAATTTCAAGTTACCGAAGTTCCGCGGGGCAGCTATCGAACGGGTGGGTGACATTAATAGCACAGACATCGTTTCATGGAGGGACAACAAAGTGGTCACATTAGCATCCATTTTTGCTTGAAAGGCTCCAGTGTCTTCTCTGCGTAGACATGACAAATCAAACAAAAACTTGGTTACAATTGAAAGACCCTTTGCGATTGTGGAATATTACCGTCATGTTGGAGGTTTCGATTTATTGGACAGTATAGTGGATCAAAACAAAGTAAAATTACGCTGCAAGCGTTGGTATATTCGTATATTTTATCATTTGCTAGATTTAACAAAGTCAAACTCTTGGCTGTTAAATCGGCGCATAAAAAAAACTTATGGGGAAGAAGTGCAAACATAGGCAAATTTTAGGGTGGAGGTTGCTGAAACTTTGTGCAAGTTTAGAACCAAACAGGAAAGGCTAAAAAGGAAAAGCACACTACAAAGCGATATAGAGAGAAAAAAGGACCTTTTAAATACATTCCTCCGAAAGATATTCGGCAAGATCAGCCAGAATTTTTTTAAAAAAAAAGCTAGATTGTCTCCAAAAAAGGCTAAAAAGGGCAATTTTTTTCGAGCTAAAAAAAATCTAAAAACGAAAAATCATTTTTTGCATTTTTTTTTCAAATTTATCGAGTTTCGAACATAACAACTTGGCATAAATCTTTTTATGTACATAAACATGATACAAATATTGAAAGGATTTACTTTTATTTGGCGTTGTAGTTGCTCTGAAATTTCTAAAGTAGAAAAACTTCAAAATATAAATAATGGCCGACAAATTCAGCGAAGGGGTTTTCCTTTAAATATATGTATCATGTACATACCTACACATCATATATGTATGTATGTATGTATGAAAATAAAGCTACATTTTTGTTTATAATTATATAGAGTTTCAACTCAAAAGAAAAACCTTCTTAAGCACATATATAATCATTACGGTAAACAGGTACTTTAAAATTCTCCGTTTTCTGATTTTGATGAATTAGATTCATTACATTCATTATAAATATTTACATACATTCCAAGCAATTCTTCGTTAATACTAAATGTATCACAACATTTATTCAATGTTTTAAGACCGCTTCTTAAGGTTATAATGGAGTTAAGCATTCGCTACTTCCATGCGAAATTTCTTCAACCGATCGCTTCGTAAAGTTTTTTTAATACAAAAAACCATTAACAGAGACAATACAATTTCAGATCTACTGAAATTTACCTATCCAAAAAATTCGTAGCACAAAGCACAGCTCTTTTCCGACGACACTCAGTTCAAAAATACCAACAAATAGTGATACGCAAAACAGTTCGCGCTTTACGATAGTCGAAAACTTTTTTGTGCTTACTATTTTCAGAGTTACCATAAACAAATTTGTCTATGATATCTATTTATCTATTACTATTTTTAGAGTTACCATAACGCAATTTTTTATGATATCAATATTATTTTCTAAATATCCATTCAATAAAGAACTTTACTAAGAAAAAAGGCTAGAAAAGGCCAAATCAAATTCAAAAAAGCTGAAAGCTAAATCACTTATTTTGAGGCTAAATGCATTCAAAAAAGCTAAATTTAGCCTTAAAAACGCCGAAGTGGCAACACTGGCTAGGAAATTGGCCTGCTTCGACAGAAAATAGAATAAGGCGCAAGCTACCAAACTGCAAGGGATACACGCAAACAACTTGCGAAAAATGTGGCATTGGCTTATGCTATAACAAAAGTAACAATTGCTTCAGGCAATTTCATATGCATTGAATTATGTGAAACAAAGCGCAATGTTGCATATCTGCCACACAACATACTTATTTTATTGAATAAAATATAAAAACAAAATATAATTAAATTATTTTTGTCATTTCCTTTCTATTATATTTCCTTACTATTATTATTATATTTCGTTTGAAAACGGTTTTCCAAAAAATAAATAACTTGCGCCGTAAAGGGTTAAAATATGCTGAAATGAGTTGCTAGGAAATTCAGTCAACAGGCATCGCAAAGCACGTTGAGTTTAGGTGGTTTTATTATAATTTCCGATAAAATTTATATCTGTACTAATTTTTTTTTTTTTTTCAATATTTTAAATTCTCAACACATTACACTAATTGTTGCATTTAACGAGTTAACGCTGCCTGTGTTCTTTTTCTTGGCACACGCGCTGCTGTTGGCGCTGCCATCCTTGAAATTCGCCTTGAATTAGTTTCTACGTATTTCGTTTACTAATTTCATTATATTGTTTTCGGCGTCTTGTGCTGCCACTTTTACTTTCAACCACTTTTTTTTTTGGTTCGCTTTTCCTGCAATGCAATTTTTTTTGGCTACTGAAGTGGAAATCTTATTTTCCCATGCAGTGCCCTGCGAACGTCTTTTGCCGCAAGCTTCACTTTTGCCTTGCAGAAGGTAACGACTTTCACTTTCGTATGCATACAAACAAAAATTAATGTGTTGTATAAATACACTAGTTATATACATACATATGCACTGTGTTGTATCAAGCTTTAAGCATTGTCTTTTGCTCCTATCTTATTTTTGTAACTATTTTTTTTCGCTGCGCTCAAGCGTCGCTTGGAAGCCATAGAGGCACTGAATGCACAACATCCACCACCAGCCACGTCGAGTGCACAGGCTTAGCAACGCACTGCACATATATTTATGCATATATGTATGTAACTTTGGTGAATGCAAAAGTATATATTTTAAAATTTGCTTTGTTGTTTAAGTTTTTCTCTTACTACTTTACTTTTTTAGCGTCAGTGTCTAGAATGTCTATGCCTTGGGGCAGCTAAGAGTTAACAAGAAAACAAAAAAAAAAACAAAGCATTACAAAAAATAGCACAAACCAATAAATAGTATTTTTACGCTCGCAAGTGGGTCATTAAAATTTCATTGAAATCGTGCGCGCACACTTTGCCACACACCAACACATTTATCAACACACATGCGTACGTTTGTAGGCACTGAAGACTGCTGTGTGGTGCTGCGGTGGTTTACTTTTTGGTTTTTATTTTTTATTTTTATTTTTTTTTTTATTGCTTTTTTCCAAGGAAATTCGCTCGTACATACTAAATGGAGCCATTAAAGAAGCCTAAGTGCCTTGGAAGGATGCAATTTGTAGGCTAAGTGCATTTACTTAGATTTGCTCTCGGAAACCGGTGGAATTAAGTAAAATAAATGGGTAAATGTGATGTGAGTGATTTCGATGTGAGTTCAACTTTTAATTTGAAAAAATTCTTCAAGTACTTTATCGGCGGAAGTAAAGGAGGAATAAACGATATACACTTTTTAGTAAGTCAATGAATTTTAGAAACTGGTTTAGCTAAAAAAAACTATTGCTCCATATGAGTTCGCAGATGCATTCAAATGTACAGTATACGATATTAGAAAAAAAATTACAAATTCAGCACTAGGGATTGAATTTTTATGACCTAAAACCCTATAAAAATGGCAAATAAAACAGCAAAATAGGCAGTAAAAGGCACGGAAAATCGGAAAAAAGAAAAAAAGGTCAAGAAAAAATAGGCACTGGAAACCGAAAATAAGAAAAAATATAATTTATTTTAGGAATTTTTATTTTACAAGAAAAACGAAAAAAATTATAAACTTGTTTCATAACAGGAATGATTTGTGCTTTTATTAACCCTCTGATGCCCGAGTTAAATTGAGTGGGGCTAAAACTTTTTTCATGGCATTTTATTGGGTGTACCACATAATCCCCAAAATCACAATCCCCAAACACAAAATTCCCATTTTCTGTGTGAAATACATTCAAATTAGGTTCAAAATCGCCGCGACTTTAAACCTTATTTGAATGTATTTCACACAGAAAATGAGGACTCCATAATCGACATTATTTCTAAAATAAAAATCAAAACAAATTATGTAATGAATTCGCAAACATTTATTGGGTAAATGAAAATTGAAGAAAATGCAATACGTCGCAATAGCTTATGAATATATTTTACATGAGCTTAAATAAATACAAACGTCATTGTTTTTCAAATTAGTACCCATGATACAAATATAGTAAGGTAGAACCGCTGAGAGACACTTTTAGCCGTTTTGATGTTTTCAAGCTTTATAATTCTAATAAAAAATTTAAATTATTTTTCGCACAGAATTTACTTCAGAATAATACTTTTTACAATTATAGTTACAGGCAAAAGTGATAAAGCGTTTGACGAAATGTTATGCGATAGTGCAAATAGCGAAAAAATGAGTAATAACATAACGGTACGGATATTGTATGTATATACATAAATGTACATATGTATATAAATATTGCCATAAATTGAAACACGGTTGAAGTCATGGTGAAATTATACCAGGTGAAGTAGTAAGAGCGAGAAGAAGGATTTATATAAATTATTTGAAAATTTTCCTTCCAAATTTTGGATAACACGATTTGTACATTTTGGCAAAAACAGAGTGGTGTTGTCTATAAATTTATATCGAGAATGAGTTAAGCTTAAAAAAAAAACCTCACTCTATAACTGTCAAAATGTATAAATCTGTACAAATTTACAAATCGTGTGATCCCAGCTTAAGATATCCGAATTACAGAAAATAAAGCGAGGAAGCTGTTTTATTACATTATCTGTTTACTGTGCCATGGGTTCAATTCTGCTTGCTAGTGGAAAAGAGAGGGTGAGAAGAAAAGAGAAGAGTACACATTCGTCTGTACCGTCACATCGTTTCAAGTTTCTTGTTTTGCTTTTGACATTTTCATTGTTTCTCATGTAAAGAACGAAAAACTTAAATTCAAGAAAATTGAAGCTTGTAAAAGCAAGTAGAAAACACAAAAGAGAATAAACAAGTAGTAATTGAATCATGTAAATCGGTGTATGTAACTAAAAATCAGAACAAAGGTAAGACTCGGTTTGCGATATTGTTTATATGATCGGTAATATCATTTATTCAAAAGTTTGGCGATTTTGTGTTTGGGGATTTTGTGTCACTGTCACCAAAAAAATATGGGGATTTCGTGTTTGGGGATTTTGATTTTGGGGATTTTGATCTTGGGGATAATGTATTTGGGGATTTTTTTGAAGCTGGGGATTTTGTGGCTCTCCCCGTTTTATTGTTGGTTGAGCCTTAAATATGAACTGGTATACATTTTAAACATCGATGATTTCTGGTTTGACCGATATGAAATGTTGCTCATAAATGTTTACAAAATTTTTTTAACAAAAACTAAAAACAAATTTTTAAGGTTTGTGTTTTCATTTAATTTTCTTTAATAAATTTTATAACCCAAGCCCTTTTGTTAAAAAAAAGATAATAATTAATTATGTGTATTTTGTAAAATGTTGCAGAAGCACTTTTAGCAACACGAAAAGACGCTGAAAACAAATTGGTTTCATAGTTATAGCATGAAATTCAGCTCTTTGGCTTCGCAACATTTTAAAGAGTCATTTAAAACACACCGTTAGAAATAATATTTCAAACAACAAGATCTATAAATCACAATGTCAATGTTTCCTATAGGCAACATGAAAGGGTTAAGTACTATCCAAACCTCGCTTGCTTTTTGACGCTTTAAAACACCTTTCGAACTGTCATCCGAATTGAATGTGGTTATGAAACACGGGAGAAAAAGGTTCATAACTCTCTACAACACTCGGCTGGGCATTGGATCAAACCACCTTTTTATAAGGGATTGAGTCATAAGTAACGAAGTAATTTCTCCGTTTTTCGAAGTTAGCTTCCAAAATCCAGATATGGGCCTTCGAAGTTCGAAATTGGCCTTTGGTAAAAAATTATTCTTAATTATTGTAGGTAAATAACTAAAAAAGTGAAAATATGGGTTTGGTCCGCATTTTCCTCTTATTTAAATGGTATATAACTTTTTTTGTGCAAACTTATATTAAAGGTGTTATAAGGGAGTGACTGCATTGCAACATGACTGTAGTTAACTGTGAAAGCCTACATGGAATAGAACATTGGTCGGCATATAGGGCAGATGATTCAGTGTTTAACGTGGGTAAGTGCCTGTGAAGGCCTAACCCCATGGCGCTCAAGAGCTCAACGGATAAAATTAATGCGTTGATCACCGCCCCGTGGTACAACTATTCTGTCGCTACCAATTGGCAGTGTGGGTATACACAATTTACCAACTTGTTCGGGTTCGAGGCTTACCTAAAGCCTCTGCCGTACTATAAGTCCGGAACCCGTTGCAATGCAATACCACATTGAGCCGACAAGCAAACTCTACCCGCATTTGAGTTTTAAACCACAGCCACAACGGTACTCCCAGAAGGGCCGTACCCTAAAGGAACAGGCCAGAGCAAATATGGGATGCTCTGGGGGCCCCTGTTCCCCCGTGGTACCAGATTAAGACGCTGGTGAGACCTTGAAGCCGAAACTTTTGCCAGTTGAGCAAGCCACCACCGGACTGCGGCGTTGTCACGCCCGTATTTGCATGAGCTACGGGAATTAATTCCTCACGGAATCAACTCAACCGCAACTCAAGGAATCCCCCTGAGGGTGCATATAGGGCAGTGATGGCCTTTCTGAACCCATCTTCCACAATACGATTTCAAGTGAGTCGCCTATCCAAGATAATACCGAGGTATCTAACTTCGTCCGCCAGTGTCAGTGTGACCGCATTTGCTAAAGGTATCTGGAATAAAGAAATTCTGTTTTTATTCGTGAAGAGAACCTTTCAGCTTTGGCAGAATTTGCGGTTAACCAGCCCTCTATCGTTCAGGTCCCAACAGAACAGAGAGCACTTTGTACAAATTGAAGGTACTGGGCCAGGGTTTTTTGGGAATCTCACTCCTCCGCATAGCTACAAATTCAGCATTGGGCCTAAACTCTCTCACCTTGAAATCGTATACTTATTGAGCATCGCCGATCTCTCGTCGGCACTGCACACTAGTTTTAAACATCATTCCTGGTAGCCTTTCGATGATTTCCTGTAGCGGGATTTTTAGAGGACCTAGTCCTCTTCGTTTCCTTTCCTTTTCATCGTGATACATGGTCGATTCTCCTTAGGATTCTGTATGCAGTCTTAAGGTGTCGTTAAAACTGTTATGAAGGATGGCCTTTCATTCTTACCCCTCAAGCCGTCTGAATATGCACCAGGTGTCCTTTCCCATTGAAGGATCGTTGTCGTTTGGATTTCCAATGAGGGTATGTTGCTGAGGGGGCCTGAGGGGAGAGATGTGCTCTTTTAGGACCTAAAGCCATCTCCTGTGGGCAGGCAATTTGAGTTTCCCTCAGGGGGAAGGGAATAAACCAGCCTGGCATCGGTTGTTCTGAAGACGCGGACCAGCCAGCACTTTCAGACAGGGGTCATGCAAGTTCGAGGCCATTTCAGTGGCACCCGAAGTACAATAATATTCTTGTATCCGACGTGTCCAGCGGTGGCATTTTACCATAGAGCAGCGAACCAAGAAGGAAAAGAAATATATTTCGTAACCGACTCTCTAACCATCTCTCAAATTATTTATGCTTTTACAATATATGTACGAGTGTTTAATGGCTTATAATAAAACCCCATTTATATACCTACCAATAAACGCTGCATAATTTAGGAGCAACAAATCCTTTTCAATATTTTTGTGGCAAGTATCAATTTTTCTTTCAAATTCATTACATGCGCTCTATTTCTACGTGTGATTGCATATGCCAATATCATTCATAAAATATTTACAAATAAAGAACTGACACAAATTTATGTTTATAAAAATGTTGAGCTACTCAATAAACTGACCTCATAAGCACCTATAAGCGCTAGCTTCGCATTGGCTTGCTGGGTATCCGATTTCAAGGTTCCCGCATTTGTTCAATCATTTTCCACGTCATTTCACCAGTTCACTTGCATATTTACGTAAATATTTGTAAATAAAACAAAAATTGCATAAATATGGCTGGAGTCATTTGTGGTTAACTTAATGTAACAATATATTATAATCCAAAAATTTTGTTATTTTGCTGAATGCTCAAAAACGTAACAGCAACTAGATTGCAAACGCACGCGCAACTAAATGAATGCATATTTCATGGATGTATTTAAAATCTTTCAGATATTCCAAAAAAAATCTCGAAAGCAAAGCTCGCATAGTTTCACTGAAATGTCTGCGGAAATGTTGTAAAGCGAGGGTTTAAAAGCGTAAAATATCAAATAGGCAACGTTATTTTTGCTGAATTTCCAGCTATTATTAATATGTGTATTTTGCATAACTTTAAGGGCATTATACTATTCAAGCTGTTATTACTGTCATTTTGTTTACACATATTGTCACATTGCATGATGGGCTCAAAAAATTCTAATAAAACAAAAATGCCATGGGATGTGGCATTAAATTTAGAGGCAAGTTTTTCTTATAAAAAGGCATTGGGAGGCAATGAGTTTGTAGAAGGCGCTATGCTGAAGTTTAAACTCCAAAAACTTATGAATAACTTTTTGCTTAAAACTGTGCAACATCTTGTATTTTCCTTTGGATACGTTACATATTTTTAGGCACACTTCTTATTCCATGGGCGCTTAGAGGAAACTTAATGAAATCGAAGATCATAGTTTTTATGAAAGGTACCAGAATCCCATCAAATTGGAGCTGGACTTATGGTAATCAGCTGGTGGATATCGTAAGTGAACATATGTAAATACTTAGGAGTACTTCTGAACCTTAAGCTATCATATTCCAAACACATGGATTCTAAGCTTGTTAACGTCAAGAACGCCATAAACGCGGTGTGGATGAAGTACATTAACAACCGAAGAATACACGTGTCCAAAAAGCTAAAAAATTTTGACTCGGCCTCCAGGTCGATCATGTTTTATGGGTCCCAAATATGGGGCTTTGAAAGATATGAGCAAGTGGAAAAGCTTCTACGTTTTTTCATAAAAAAATCTTATTTTTCTCCCACCAAACAAGCCGAACTATATGCTGCACCTTGAAACGGATATTTTTCCACAATTTTCTCATACTCTGCGCTCTCACATGCTTTTTATAGTCTAGATGTCTAGAACCTAGAAAACTCAAGGTTGCCTCGATTACTGGCGATAGAGACGCTGCAGAACGCTACTTATTGGGTAATCTTATAACGTGGTGTCGGAAAAACCAACTACAATTAAATATAAGTAAATGTTTTCATTTATCCTTCTCTAAGGCTCGTTCCCTAATCGCTACTTCTTACTTCTTTGGTGGCTCTCGGTTAACCACTCTCACTGAAATTTCCGATCTCGGTGTTGTTTTTGACAGTAAATTTCTATTTCATAATCACATTAATTGCACCATCGCAAAAGCCTATTCAATGCTTGCCTTCATTAGACGTTTTAGTTCAGATTTTACAGATCCGTACACTCTAAAAATATTATATACCGCCCTTGTACGGTCAAAGCTGGAATATGATCTAGTTATTTGGAGACCATAGTACGACTGTCATATTAAAAGACTTGAACGCATTCAAAAGATATTTTTACGCTTTGCTCTCCGATCACTTAATTTTGTTGATCCAGTTCCTTCTTACAGTGCGAGATGTTTGCTAATTAGCCTGAAATCTTTACATAATAGAAGGACTTTACTCTCTCTCTCCTTCGTGTTCGACATCATAAGTGGTGAGATTGACTGTTCATTCCTTCTTGAGTCTTCGGAATCTAGACACGTTTTTCTTAGAACGAGTCAGAACTATGTATGCTTCCCATGCTCCTATACTCCGGGCATTGAAAGAATTCAATTTGATCTCAAATTCTATAGCCATTGATTTCGCTTCTTCTAAGTATAACTTTAAAGTAGTATTAAATGAATTTTTCACATAATGTACAGCTGTATTAAGCATATTTGTTCTACATAGTCTGTAAGAAATATTGTATTTCTAGATTATAAATAAATAAATAAATAAATAAAAGGCTGGAACGATATTGTCCATAAGGCAAATATGGATCCTATAACAGACTTCTCTCCAAATTCACTAGACAGCTACATCCCTACCTCACTGGACAAGCTTGTTAGGAATGAGTTCAGTATGTTTCTTGAATGTGCCCAAAACTCAACTTCTCGTGACCTGTACCCACAGCTCGTTCCATTATCTGAAACATATTTTAGTGATGAATTCAGCACGTACAACATAAGTTTGATTTTCCGCGGTAGAGCTGGTCTCCTCAACCTCAATGCAAGACCTCTTAAAAACGTTTCTTCGGAAATTTGTCCAGTTTGTAATTTGGGGGAGGCAGAATGTATTTATCACTTTATTGGTATATGCCCCATCTATAAAAACATACGTCTGAATTTCTTTGGTGAAACAGTTTTAGATTTGGCTAAAGTTATATGCATTTTAAATGGTCAAAACTACTTAGCTTTATATACATAAGTATCTACGAGAAAGCACTCAATATAGGAACTTAATAATTAATGAATTTTATTGAACATGTATCGATGTATTTATGTATACAGCGTGACACACAACAATTTCTGTTGTTGTCACATCTGTTGTTTATTTATTTAAATTTAACCATATTGTACTTGTTTTGAAACTAAATATTTTCATAATGTATCTACAAGTTGAATAAATAAATATACTACTACTTACTACAACTTCTTCTTATTCTTTTTGAGATTTTTCAAATTTATATTTTAATAAGTAGCAGTGACCTAGGATCCAAACTATTGGCAGACAATTCTTTTAAGATACAGATAATATTTTCGCGATGCTGGAATGAAAATTCCCACTCCCCTCTATGCATATGAAATGAAACGCATTATTTTCCTTACACACTCAATCAACCACTCAGTGTGACCATTTCCTTGCCGTTTTTATTCTTGATAACTCGCTCTACCTGTTAACTTCAACTACAATGTATTGTACGTAGTACACTTTCCACTCCGTAATTTTTCATATGAGCTACAACCACTCTCCAAGCTCACTTAATGGTTATTTTATTCACGACATGTCCAGTCAAATTCAATTTACTTTGCGCTTTTCCATACAGGTCGTCGCCATACAAGCACCTAAGAGACATTCATGCAACACTGCGACATGCATACAAATAAATTCATATAAGCGTGTTAACCATAGAGGATATGGTCCAGCATGCGGGTGACAATACAAAAGGGGAAGTAGAAAAAAATGATTTCGTAAGCAAATAAGTTTTAAAAATAGCATTAAAATATCGTGCATACCTGTGTATGTATGTATACTTTTGGACACAACAACGATTCATGCAACAACAACTAGAAATATAAATATACAATTTTAACCAAGTTGAATACTTGAACAAGTGAACGTCAAGTGCCTCGCTCCAGCAGCAAGACTTCATCGCTTGTGCGCTGTACAGCAAACAAGGCTGCCGGTCAGGCAGCCAGCTAACCAACATGGATCTCCATAACTTTAGCAACAACATACATAGCAACATAACACTGCCACCCGCAACAACAACACCAGCAACATCTACATATTTTACATACAGCATACCGGGCATGGATATCACACCGGGTCCGGTCGCCTTTACCTATGTCAGTGATTTTTTATCACTTATCACACCAGCGGAACTGCCACTCGGTAAGTGTCAGTATATACATATGTGTATATTTGTGTGTGAGTGTGTGTGCTTGAGGAAAGTCGAAATTTTGATGGTGAGAAAATGCGAATGGACGTATTGGGCTGGACGTGTATGAATAAGCTTTAAAATGCATTTGTATACTTATGTATGTATGCCGTGTGTGTGTTTGTGTCTGCTTGTGTGCGTGTATGTTGTGTTTTATACTCGTAGCACCTGTAAGTTACATAGTGTGGAGACAAATAAATATGAATGAATATGGGTATTCTGAAATATTTTATGACGTCAGCAATCCATTAAAGCCACCTGAAATGGATGTACTTTGAGTAACCTTATGGCCTTGCATATTCGCTTGAGTGTCTGATAACAGTTCTCACAGCAATATTTTTTGTATACATACATATGTACATACATAAGTGCCTTAAAATATTTTTGGATTGAAAATTAAACAAATTTAAGCATCAGCAAGGTTTGGCAACCGATTGTATCCTTAGATAGCTATTAACAGGCATAAATAAAAACAAAAGAAAATTATTTAAGCAAATGAAAAAATGCTTAAAATACACTAGTCGACAAATTTTGACGTAATTGATGATGTCATATTTCGACGACAAAATTTGTGGACAAATTTTGACACAAATTTATATTTTTTATTCATATCTTTACCGATTATATTATGGACCTAAAAACGGTTAAATGGCCGATTTAGCAGCGCATGTATGTACATAGCTGAAGACCTATTCTGATCTAAATTACCCGATATACCGTTTTTTAGTGCCAGTTGGCAATGTGTTTTCACTCATTTGACGACAAATGCTATAGGATTTGACATAGTGAAAACCAGCCTTAAGAAAAAAAATTTTGGATCGCTGAACACGAAAACAAAATCCATTCTTTTTTCAAAGAAGCGTTTTCGAGATTTTTTCGAAAAACGTGTTTTTTGGTACCTTTCGCAATTATTTGTCAATATCTTTTGAAAAGATCATCTAGTCGACGCGAGCAACCTACCGTTCGAAAGGTATTTATACGCCCTTTGCAAAAATATATAACTTGTGCAGATTAAAATAAAAATTATTACTGTTACTAGCGACCAAAATCGAAAAAAGTGGAATTTTCATTTGTTATTTGCTTATTTTTAATTACAAAAATTTTTTTTAATTTTTTTTTTAAATTTGAGTAAAAGATAAATCATTGCAGTAAATTTTGAGTATAAGATCATCCAAACCGGATAAGAAATATAGATGTTATGGAGCACTGAGTAAAAATTCTAACTTTATATTTTTCACAAAATCACACTTTTGGTCGGAAATTACATTACAAAGGGGGTATACCCTTCGAACGGTAGGCTGCCCGCGTCGATTAGATGATCTTTTCAAAACATATTAATAAATAACTGCGAAAGGTACCAAAAAACCCGTTTTTCGAAAAAATCTCGAAAGCGCTTCTTTGAAAAAAAAATTGGGGTTTGTTTTCATATTCAGCGACCCAAAGTGAGCCTAGAAACTACTTTTTTACAAAGGTTAATTTTTCATGTAAACTAGTGATATCAGCCAATTAAATCAAGAGAAATTACGGATCCAAGGTATTGAATGTAAGTTTTTTGAAACCTTAAATACGCCGAATATACGCGAAGGGAATTGAAATGAAAAATACAGTGGCGAAAATATAGATCGCGAAAAGACATTTAAGCATTCTTTGGCTATTTTCCTTTCGTTTATTTAATGTTTATTATTTTTATTTATTTATTTAACAAAAACCAAGTAAAACAAAATTTCAAACTTAACACAAATATTGGAAAAATTCGACAAAGTTGCATCAACATTTTCAGCTTTTTAATTAGATTTATTAAAAGCATTCTGAGTATTCAGTTTTGTAGCCCATTCAATTTTAGTGTTAAATTAGTATAAAAATCGATGAACTTTAACAAATGTTCTTCAAAATTTCAAACTTTTTAATCAGATTTTTTTGAATTCTTTTGAGTACGCAATTTTGTAGCCCTTTAAATTTTAGTATTATAAAGTGCAAGCTCGAAGTAGCTAGAACTTACCGTAGATTTTTGGCAATTTTTTTTGTGGAAGGTGTTGCTCATTTTCTTCATACAAAAAATGCGTGAAAAAAATCGGCAAAAATCTATGGTAAGTTCTAGCTACTTCTAGGCTACAAAACTGCGTACTCAAAAGAATTATAGAAAATCTGGTTAAAAGGTTTAAAGTTTTGATGAACATTTGTTAAAATTCGTCGAGCTTTTATATACGTTCTACAAAGTTTAAAATTGATTTACATGGTTTGTTTTAGATAATAAGCTAAATAACAAACATTTTTAAAATAAAGAGAAATAGCCAAAACTTGCTAAAATGCCTTCTCCCTATTTACATTTTCGCCGCCGTATACCTAGCCAAACTGTGCTTGTAAATATGTAGCTCGTACCTCGTCAAGAATTGTCTAAGTTAAGCCTGTTTTTTTTTTGCAAAATTCAATAATTTTTTTCTAGGCGCGATTGCTAATACCAAGCGCCTAAATGCATGCTATGTAATGCTGCATGTGCTAAAATTTCCTTCAATATGTTTATGAAATTTTTGCAAATGCACTTCTCAACTGCCGTGTTATACAGCTTTCTTAAGTTATAATTTGATGGCAGTTTAAAGTATGCTCGGCCTAGTCTAATGCATCCTCCGGACAATGCTTCCCGAGTCTTTTTCGGACTCTGCTTGTGCTTGGCTTACAACCATGCAGAGGTGGTACTTACCTGTAGTTATCATTGGCCTCAGTGCCTACCCACCAGTTTTGCTTGAATAAATATTTTTTTTTTATATAAATACATACATGCAAGCATATTGGTCTTCTCTCTCACTGAGTTATTCAAAATTTTTAATAGGACGGAAGGATTTCTCGCAAGGACATCGAAAAGAGTAGTTAATGGAAAGATACAGGGAAGGACAGCAAAAAGAGTAATTAATGGAAAGATACAGATACAGTGGCTTTGTAAGGATGCATTACAAGGCTTCAAAACGATATGTTTTCGTCGAATAATTTGTGTATGTCCTGAAAATTTACAATTGTAAAAAATGTTTTAATTCATCTGACAGGGCGTATGATGAACATTAATTAAATTCAACTTGTATAGCAAATTCTTAGCAAATTCTTTTCCTCCTTTAAGCAAAATGCTTTTCATAACATTAAATAAACAAAATAAAGTGTTTGACAGGTCCTCTCGGGTAGATTATGGAACAAATTACAAAATTTGAAAAATATCCTTTAAATTTTTTATCTTTTAATATCCTTATATATATTCATATGATTTTAATGAAACTAAGATTCTTCGAAAATCATTAAAAATTAAAAGATTATTGAAGGATAATATTTTTGAAGTACATTTTTGACATGTTCCAGAAGGATAATTGAAAAAAAAAGTTATAATTAATCTTGTTTTAAATTCTTCTCTCATTTGATACACATATTTCCATATTTTGTGCGAACCTTTGGAAATATATTATAACTTATGGTTCTATGGCAAAAATGCTGACTACCTGGTTAAAAGCCCAAAAACGCAGATTTACTAAATATTATGTCATAATACTGTAGGGAGTATAGTAGTACCGTTTTAAACAGAATTAAAATGAGTAAATTAACAAAGCATGCGAACTGCACCAAGCTTGTTCTGATAATTTTAACTGCAAGGCGGCACGGGTTGCCGTGGTCCGAATTGCGTAAAATATTATTCGGATAATTTTTAAGATAAAACCAATAAAAAAAACAGCTTGGGTTTTTTGGGACAGTCTAATGTACATACATAACGCCGCCAGCAATTCTTATTTAAAAGTTTGCAATTTTGATGAGTTTTATCTAAAATCTCAAAAATTTACCAAAGGAACAGAAGATATTGACCGAATCGAAACGTGTTTTGCAGTTGTGTTTCTAGTAAGTGTTGGCCACTTTTTCCGGTAGACGATTATGATAAAAAAAATATGTTGAAATTAACCACCCTAGGGAATATACCAAGCTGTGGTATCGGCATCCTAATCAAACAAATCATGCTAAGAATTTTATATACTCCCTACATGGCTTAGAAGGTTAGAGAAAATGTTCATCACCTTCCTACTTATAAAATAGCAATGCTTCTTCTGGGTTATTTCGAAGCCAATACTGTTTTTCCAACCTTTTGATAGAAAAAAAAAATCAGACTAGGATATTCTCAGTGGGCTGGATTCTGAAAGAATTTTTCTTCTGAAGGTCAGTCGAAAAAAAATCATCATTTCTCCACAGATAATTTTTGACCCGTAATATTTAACGCACCGAAACTTCTAATACTAAAAGGGTCAGTTACGAATACTTTTCATTGCGCTTGCATAGATAAACATTGCTTGTGAAACAAAGTCGTGATCGGGATTCGGACTACTGAAGCTCTATTCAGGAGTAAATCACTAGAAAAATCTGGGTAGAAACAAAATTCCCGTAGAGGGTTTATATTTTTCATTATCGCTTTCGTGCGAATCAAAAAAATAAAAATTTTGTTTTAACAAGTAATTAGAAAATTTTACTATGGGTATTGCTTTCAACTAGGAAAAGCTTCGAAAACACTCTCTTGAAACTTCAACTGAGTTGAATGAAATAATAATTTAGGTGGGTGGGAGATTTCGTGATTTGCTTTAATCTTTAAAATTAAATTAAACATCTTTCCGCTAAAGGAGGCATATCGTTCAAATATT
>JAPVRG010220695.1:0-12741 GCA_029783565.1 Rhagoletis cerasi | reverse complement strand
ACGAAATATTAATTTATCTGTCGTTAGTATGTTAATTTAGTGATCAAAACATTCGCTGCCCAGCGCTTACTGTAGCAAGCACTGGCGATACACGCGCTCCGTTCAAACCGACGCCAACACCAACGCAACGCCAAAGTTCTATGTAGATGGGCCTTTAATGACAATAGAAAAAAAAGTAAATCGTTGCTCAATTTGTTATAAATGAGTTTTTATTCATTATTTAAAATAACGAATAAAATCACGAATAAATTATTCGCAAGCAATTTATTCACGAATAATTCATTCGTGAATGAGTTATTTGCGAATAATTATATTACCGATACAATTTCATTCAAATAATTATCTAAATAAAATTTTTTTCGATTGATGCCCAACTCTGTCTCTAACCTCTAACGGTCCCAAAATTAAATGTTTCGAGGCTTCAACTTGACCAAAAGCATTTATCTAAAAAGTGTCTGTAGTTTTTCACTTAAAGGGGTTGTTTTTCACTTTAATTTATATTAAACTGACGCCGATTTTCATTTGCAGATCCAACATTAAACAAACCCGAATTTCTCTAAAATGTGTATGAAATATTTCCTTTCTTATTTATAAAAAAGTGATTTACAAACATTTTCTTAAGACAAGTTTTTATTCGTGGGTAATAAAAATAAAACAAAAAGTTAAATTATGTTGATTTTTGTGGTAGTAGAGCCGAAAAACGCATTTACAATTTTTTTAAGAATTCGTTACATTCGGGTTCTAAACTAGGCTTGAACTTTCAAGTCTCTAGCTCATCGGGAGGTTATTTAAAAATAGATTGCAAGATTTGATTGCACACAGGTGAAAAAATAAAAATGCGTACATACCTGGTGTCGTCGTTGGCAGAATCATCCGAATGATAGCCATCGCTGCAATGGCTGCTGCCACTTCCCGCATCAATCGGACTTATGAGCACAACTTCGGAGCCCATCAGTTGCAAAACAGCTTCGCAACCTCGCGCGAAATTCATTAACAACCCTGCTGCCGGCCTTTTCTCTATACACGCCTGCCCATCCAAACGTTTCACCTGACCCACACACTTTAAGACTTCTTTGTCGTTTTCCACTCGCTGACTGAGGTTATCCACAAGAGAGGCTAACTGCTTCAACGCGGGTTTGTCCACCATGGTGAGCAAGGTTTTGTTCTCAATGAGTCTTTGTTGTATGTCACCATAGTTGATGGCTAGTAGGCGCTGATGTGAGGAGTGTGCAGGATCCTGCACCGCTGTTATCATGCTAAGCTCTTCCAGCTTGTGCATGGCCATTTTGTAGGTGTCAACGTGCCTTTGCAGCTCAGTTTTGAGCGCGGCATGCAGTGATATCAACTGCCCTGTGGAGTCTGTTGTTAGGCCGTGCACACCCAAGCCTTGAACTGCATTATCGAAGGACCTCCGCCGCTCCCGTAGGGTTTGCCGCAAATTTGGTTCATACTGCGCTATCGCTTGTATGAGCTTTCCGCATCGTTGTCTCACACCCGATTCGTGGGGATGTGAGAAGAGACGCACCAGTTGCCAAACAACTGATTCTATTGGCACATCAGGCTTTGGTGAGGGATTGACGGTGATTAACCTACGGTAGGAAAATATATTTTTTAAGAGTTTTACTACATATGGGTTTAAATATTTTCGTGATTAGGTTTAGGTTTGTATTTCTTGTGGCAGCTTGTTTGCTCAAACGTATACAGATCTTACCTTGTAAAGAATGACTCCAGTAAATATGCGCTGTGTGGTAGGTGCTCCAAAAGCAAGTCGATTGGCAATTCTGCTATTACCGAACGCAGGACAGATGGTCCCAGTCTACCTACAACTCCCGCCGCCTCCCTGTACTGCCGTCCTTCGGAGAGTAACATCAAACGTCGCAAAACTTGCCTGGGACTAGTCAGGAATTCACGCCCGTCACGCGACGGCCCACGTATCCGTTCTCGACTATCGGCCATTGCTGACTCCAGCGATTCTTGGTGATTCTTGAGCAAAATTTGTTTTCTAAGATGTTTTTAAAGATGGTTGTATTTTGTCGATTGTATCATAGGATTGTTGTGAATGATGACCAGATGGTTTAACTTAAATTAAAGGAAATTATGCGCCAAAGTCAGGTTAAGCCATTTATTACACAGGACAACACTAATTTTGGTGGGGAAAATGTTAAAGTTATTTTAGGTATTTTTTTTTTTTCGCTGATTACGAATCCGTTGGTACAAAATTTCCACAGCTCCAGATTTTGAGAAAAGCGTTGTCAAAGTGCCAAAAAATCGCGTTTTTGACAATGTTTGAGATGCTCTAGCGAAGAAACAAAAGGCGACAGAGCCTTTCACTTAGCCGTGATTAAAGCCTGAACTTTCGAAAGATCTACGGGACTTTTCATGTTGGCAATGGCGAGTACCGCAGACGATTTAGTAATGAGCTGTATGAGCTTTACAACGATATATACATAGTGCAGCGAATTAAGATACAGCGGCTCCGCTGGCTAGGTCATGTCTTTTGAATGGATAGAAACGCTCCTGCTCTGAAAGTATTCAACGCGGGTCGCGATGCAGGTAACAGAGGAAGAGGAAGGCTTCCTCTGCGTTGGAAAGACCAGGTGGAGAAGGATTTGGCTTCACTTGGCATTTCCAATTGGCGTCAGTTGGCACAGAAGAGAAATGACTGGCGTGCTGTTTTGGACTCGGCCAAAATCGCTTAGGCGGTCACAGCGCCAATAAATAAGAAGAGAAGATGTTCAAGGAATTAATTTTTTTACTAATTTCGGTAAGCTCGTTGTTTACTGTCATAAGAACAAGAAGAAGACATGATAGAAAAAATAAGGTAGTTTCAATAAACAACTTTTTGATTAAAAAGCAGATTTTTGACAATTGCTCAATTGTAAAAAATTCGAAGCGGCGTTACCCAATTTGAGTTTTTTGGTACATGGGATTTTATATATAAAATAATATTAACATCTTCCTTTTAAAAATAATTAATATCTTATCCTAAAAATGTTTAAATTTTATATTAAATTCGATAACCATTCCCCGAAAACCTCATTTTTGGATTAATAAAATTTTAGTGAAGATATTTTGAGTCTCCTATATCGGACACGATTGTTTCTGATATAATTCGTACACTGAAATTACACATTTGGATGAGTTGTTTAATACATATATATTATCTCTGTCCATTTAACCGCATGTCTTTCAAGTAACTTGAAATGGGAATTTACTTTGGGACCCATGGGCCTCAACTTTTAGAGAAGTGAGTACTTTCCATTTCCGGTATGGTTTTACCAGGGACCGAAAATAACCATTCAATAACTAAATTTTGGTTTTTTTTATTTTTTTTTCGATCAAGGAAACCCGTTACATTTTTATTTTATTTTTTTCTGTCAAATTTAAATGGTTTTTTGTGATTTTTATTTTTTCGATAATTTTTACCCGTTATGATGGACACAGTGTTTTTATTACCGTTTTAAATATTTTATTATCCAAAAAATTAAATCTGAAAATAATGGTTATGATGTCATCGAAAAAAATAAAAATCTCAAATAAACAGTAAAAAATGTATCGAAAAAATAAAAATCCAAAAATTACAATCATTCTTGATCGAAGAAATAAAAATTACAAAATAACGATTGCAATTGATCGTTAAAATAGAAATCCAATAAATTGATTTTTATTATTAATATCATAACCGTTCGGTCCCTGGATTTTACAATACGCTGTTTCTTTGGTTTAAATTAAAACATATTTTGCTACAAATATTGGAGACGCTGTTAAACAAAATTTATGACATATTGTTAGTGTGCAAACCATAACTGCAAATATCAACTTATTGGCTTAAAATATTTAAAAAGGGAGCATTAGTTTTAATTTTTTCAAAAACAAAAGACCATTTACTGGTTCAAATTTCGATTCGAAGACCAAAATGTTTTTAAATAAAAAAAATATTAATAATAAAATTTGAAGGATTTTGGATAGTTGGTAGGAAATGTCACAATCTGCTTAATGGTCAGGTGGTTAATATGGCGACGAAAAAGTGACAATGAAACTACCTTGTTTTTTGTATCATAGGTAGAAGATATTCGTAAATCACGTTGTCTTCACCTTGCAAAAAATCCAATCCTTTTTTAATATCATTCCTGCTTTCATACATACACACATATCTGGTGATATTTGAAAGATCAGCTTAAGACCATCATCTTTCACGGCCAAACAAGAAAGCATATATCACCGCCAAAGAGAAAACGGTTGTAATTCGACATACATATGTATATTATTTTAACGACATTTATGACCTTTTAAATTGTTTCTGCTCTCAGCATTGAATTTTTTATTTTAAATAAAATGTATTGTTCTGACGGTAATAATTATTCGCCTTAATTATTCTTTTTTGTTTGGCTGTGAAAAATAGACTTAACTTGTTCTTTCAAATGACTACGGATATGTATGTATGCTTAGATAAGCGCTTAGGCAAAATTGTTATTTTCCTTAAGTATGTATTCAGACATTTTGCTACATACATATATTTGCATACACATTTCGCTACTTTAAGAATGTCATATCATTTGTATATTCTAAGAGCATTAAACTAAGCAAACAAACAAGTTTGTTTCTTTACAATGAAATAGAAAAAAAAATAAATATAATTAAGGTAATCAAGAATAATTAAAAATAATCAAAAAATAATTAAATTATTTTTCTGATTATTTTCGATTATTTATGATTTTTATTGTTAATGGAAAATAATCATAATTGTTTTTTGATTATTTCTAATTACAATTAATTACTAATTCTTCGGTTTTAAAAACGAATTGAATTAATCATTATGATTATCGATCCCTTGTAAACGTTTTGATTACTAATGGTAATCTTAATGTAACAGCTCTGATTTAACTATACAAATATGGGTATAACTTATATTTTCAAAAAATGTCACTTAGACCCTTATGATTCTAACCCCTTCAATTGTGAACGGGCTTGTTTTTCATTAATTAAGAAATTAAGAGATATCGTTATGATTTTTTAGCCAATATACACGAAGGGCTGACGGAAATTTCTACATATTTAACTAAGAAAATAATACTGCATTAATATTATGTGGTTTTGGATTATGACGTTCTTCCAGCAAACGAGCGATAGATGAATGTACATGGGTATATTTCTGGACCTTTTGATTTTCAACATATCGAAAAAAATAAAAAAAAGTAGTGTCAATGTTGCACTTGAACGCCATTTTCAAATATCAAACAGTAAAAAAGTAACGTAGAAAAAGACAAATCTAGTTAAACTTTAATAATCCAGTTGCACTATTTTATTATTTTTGTTTTAAATCTAATCTATGAATGGCACATTTTCATAAGACTTATAAACTTAAGATTATTGGCAAAAATGTGCAACGTCCAAAAATATTCGGTAAAGGAAACGCAGCGTTCAAAACTGCAACTGCAAAGTTTGGAAGTAAATCAAAACTTACACTTTTACTCAAAGGCTCAGAAAGGGCGTAAGCAAATTTTGAGCAAAAACATGAGAGGACGATCAGCAACTATGGCTGCAATATGCCACATATATATGTATGAACAAATAAAGCTGCAAATATGGGATCATGAGATAAAAGGCAAATGTTTCTTTACGCACCTAAATAAACTCACAATTGTTAGTCAACAGCGAAATTGTCGAATTCGCATCGCAGCCGATAAGGAAGTGTGGCATGAGACATTTTTGATTTATAAGCGAAACGTATTCACTATACATACGTACAACGGAAGAGTTTAGATTTTCAAAATTGTAACCACAACAATTGCATTCCATTCATTCATTATGCATGCACTCTGAGAGCCGACTGTACATTCACGCATTCACCAAAAACAAAAAAAAAATCTTGCTTGAAAACTTTGAGAAAATGAAAACAAAAGAACTGCTAACACTTGTTTCCGTAGTATTCGTTTTAAATTACACAAAAATGCATATTCATGCGATTTTAGGGGAATGCACAACCCCCCGGCCTATAACCAATATAGGTATACGAATGTATATTATATGTTCAAGTGTATGTGCACGAATGCTTACATTGTTTGTTTTAAATGCACTTCCCGCGTTTATAATTTATTTTTCCCACTAGGCGTAAAAAGGTTGTAATTGATGCCACTTGCACCAAATGTAAGTACATTTTTAATTTAATGAATCATAATCTAACATAAATGTGTCTACATATGTATGTAAATGTGTACGCATATGGTGCAGTTGACTCAGCAATTCGCCTTCAAAAGTTGCAGTCTAGCGTTGCGAAGGCCGCGATGAAACACAAAGGACAATGCATTATGTATTGCAGTATGAGCGAAAGCAAACACATCTTTAGCATATGTGGGTATACGAGTGCATTGCTTTAACAATTCTTAATATGCGCCGAACTAAACTAAAAGCAAGCGCTTGCCAGCAATGACACTGTATACAATATCGTGGGTGTTAAAACCGTACAGAAAATAAGTTAAATTATCAGAACTAATAACAGCGCAAAGTTCCAACTAATTTCAGAGAAATGCTTTAGAGAGTATAGGATTTTTAAATTTTCAAATAACTGCATTAATCGCCGAAATCCAATTGTCAAATAATTAGTGGTGTTCAAAAATTCTAAAATTTCTTATTGGTTATAATGTTTATCTGATATTGCAACATTTTTAAACGAAATCTTTATATTCGGATTTTTTTTACACTGAGAAAAAATTTATATCGTACATATTTATTTCAACCCAAAACACATACGATTGGCGCCAAATGTGCAAATGGTATTTGCTTATTTTATATTTTCTTAAAATCATTTAACCAAGTTTCATTTAAAATCGGAAACGATTTTTTTAAAAACTATTTTTCAGTTCAAAATTTTTGGGTTATATTAGAAATTCGAAAACGTTTTATTTGTGTCATTACGAAACGAAACCTCACTTCGAGCTCATATTTTAAATATTGTAAGCAGAAGAATATTTCAATACAAAAAAAAAAAACAATCACTGCTCTCTTATGGTGCCAAACAAAAGACTTCAACGGCGAACTTGACGCTAATTCCGTTAGAGCGCAAACAAAACCAGAAATGCTTATACTAATTACGGCAAACGGAAGAAAGGTGCTTAAGGTTTCTACCATAAATTCGCTTCGCTTTGCTTTGGTAATAGCCGTTGACCAAATAAAATACCATTCTGCGGCAGTCAGAGAAACGAATTTGACTTCCCTCCAGCAAACTAGCCAGCGTACATACATACATATATAAATGTTTACGCACACAGCTGAATTAATTGGCTTGAATGAAAATTTTAATTTTTAGAAACTGGGAAACTTCTTGTGATAATTTCGGAAAGACTCGTTTCCGACAGTCCAACGAACGGCAATTTGAAATAATTAAAAAATAAAAACTGTATTACTTAGGATAAATATTTGATAGATCTTCATAAATTGTATGGGGAGTTCCACAACAAAATTATTCACTTGAGCAGTTTTTTAGGTATGTAGAAAATGTAATCATTGCCAAATAAATTATAAAAGGTTTCAAAGCACAGACTTGATTGTCTAACTAGTTTTAATGTTTTTGTTTAATGGAATTTTCGGGTGTAGGTGATTAAAGGTGTGAAATTTGAAGTAAAGCATTGAAGTGAATAAAAGAGGGTAAAATAAGGGCCCGAATCGAATCCGTGGTCGAATGAAACTCGATTCGAATCGAATGTTATAGAATGATAGCTGTTTTCTCTTCAATACAATTTAAATGGAAAGCGAACTCGCTATCGATTGCCGTAATCTGAAATTTTCGAGTCGAATTTCATTCGATAATGGATGCCGTAATTTGGGCCAAGTTTATGCTTACAATTTATATTCAATAGTCGCTTAATTCAATTTAAGACAGAATTAAGTTGAATGAGGTGGTAATTCTCCAAATAAGCCTGCATATTCCTACTTCAGACCGATCTTCCTAATTTTATTTACAATTTTTCCTGTTTTTAGTGGAATCTTATAGATGTTTTTTTTATTTTCAGACCAAAACGCAATATTTCCATGTTATTTTCATGTAGCCAAAAGGTAAATAATGAAAATGGGGAGTGGTTTTGCGTTAAAATAACAGTTTGAATACTATGTTGCATTTTGTAAATCGAATTTCTTAAAAAAATATTTGGAACACCCTAATGCATTACCATCATTGGAACTGCTTTTGTTTTTATTATTCGTACCACAATTAAAGCAGAATTAAATTGGTACCCCTGTCGATAAGCAAAATGTCTCCGGACTTACATAGCTTCCAATCGTTTCTAAATAAAGTCTTCTTCGTATGTGAAATCGTCATTTTTCCAACACTTTTATTTAATAACAGCAGGCATGCGACAATTTGTGAGTCTTATTATGTAAGTACCCTGAAAGTGCAGAGCAGCTGAATAAAAATGCCGTCATGGAATGGTGTCGTGCCGATAAAATTCTGTAGATTAGAAGCCATTATATAATTTTCATTACTCTAAGATATTTCACTGGAGTCGTATGTGAATGTTTTTGTATTGTTCTAAGTAAACCAGATAAGAAGAGAAAATATGTATGCGGCGTACGCGATGTCAATAAAGCTGAAGTTAGTTATTGCTGCTCTTGGCCCCACTTGCTAGGCAAATGGTCTACGCCGCAGGTACCACACTAACAACATATTGTAATTATTACTATGTAATTATGTACGAGTAAGTATGTGCAGATACATCTCTTGTATTATCGTACTTCAAGTTCATATTTGTTTATTTTATTCATATACAGCCATAAGTATTTATTTAACTATGTATATAAGTAGATGATACTCACACCGACGCCGACGGTAATTTTCTCTCCGTTAGTTTGAATGCTACACCTTTGACGGAGGAAGAAGAAATATAAAACCAGAGCAACGGTGCTACCAGCAATCTAACAATAAGTGGAAATGAAATTCTAGAAAATCAAAAAGGTGCGTTGACGGTTTAATGAACCTTCTTATAGCGCAAGAACAAAAAACACAATACATATGTTTATGCCCATATAAATACGTACATACAAATGTATACATATATGTACGTACATATGTACCGTGTGCCCACTGTCGTCATGAAGTCATACACATATATTACGAGAAATTTTAAAATTAAGAAATTTCGGAGCGTCATTTTTCGATTCCAGAACTTAATTTTAGTAATTAGTTGCTCGTTTATAGTTACCACGTTTTTATAATCACACACATTTCTATTAGGAGTTTCTTATAAAACGATTTTTCTCGGGAAACGCCTGTAATTTTTCTTATGCCTCAAAGATCTCCAGAGGCAGCAAAAAATTAGTATATGTAGTTAGTTAATGGAAGTACATACTTAAGTTAAAAGTTGCATATTAACATTGAATTGTGTGTATTCATTGTAAAAACGCAAATATCTCATCTGGCTGGCTCTTTCGAATGAAAAGTTTTTATGATCGACATCTGGTCGACTATTTTAATGGCATGAACTTTGGGTTATATAAGAAAACCTTTCAGCCCGAGCACACAATAGAAGGACTGGGTTCTGAAGAACCAATTTGCACGCGATGTAAATAATTGTTAGAAATTCTCCAAAGAAGATATTAACTTTTTGTTATACATATATCTATATGTACATATGTTCATAAGAATGGCGAAATGGTTATTTTGTTGTTTTTGTAGTTTGAAAGCTTATTTTGAGAGCGCTAAAACAGCTGAAATCGCGTTTCTTCATAGCTCTTTCATTTGTAACCTACATCTAAAATGTGATATATGACTCATTGAAAAATAAATTTTTGAGAATTATACGTAAATCCTTTTAAGGTAATATTGAAGTAAATTACCTCAAATTTAACTCTTTCGTAGGTGTAATCTTAAAACCTTATAATTTTGTCAAAATGAGCAAATTTCTGTTCACGAAAATTCTGAAAAAAAAACTTTTACAAAATAAGTATTTTCTCCCTTGTGGGTATTTGTAGGGAAATAAAGATACGTAACATACATAAATACCTACTTCAAACAAATGAACTAAACTAAAATATAAAAAAAAAATAAGCTCGTACCAATTGTATTATGTATATGCAAATAACTATTAGATTTTTAACACTTTCTTCGGTGATCGTACAAAGAGAGAAATTCTTGGCTTCTAGCACATAATTTGGTCATTCATTCGTCTTTGTTTCTTGGTATTCAGTTATAATCGATTCACAGTTATTCGTTACATTTATTGACATACATACTAGCAGAAGACATTTAGCGGTTTCACTCAAAGCAAATTTCATCGATTAATCTCTCCGGCATCAGATACACTTCAAAAGCAAGCATAGCATTCTGATATCGTTTTCTTTTAGCGTATTAGAAATGAACAAAAGAAAGCCAACTTGAAAATTCATGACTCCACTAACTTATTCGCAATTTATTTTATTAATTTTAATAAAATTATACAATTTACTTCCATTATAACAAAAAAATGTATTCAGTATTATTTATTTATTACAAAATATACATTCACGTCTGCTGGGCAACACTCACCCTTACGTACTAACAAGGGCAGAATATGTTGCACTTTTGCCCTGGTGCAGGGTAGAATAAATGCAACATTATTTTGAGAAAAGAAAATGCCATTACTCACTTATGTAAATGCAAAATACAGTGTAACCTTTCCAAACGGACACCTCTACTAGACGGACACTTGCCTTGGGCGGACATATTTTTCTTTTACCAAGTCTTGGGTATAAGTTTCGGAACAAATTAGCCTTTCTTGATCGGACTCTCTCTTGGACGGACGCGGGCAATCATTTTTTATAAAATTTGCACAAAAACCTTTGTTAAGCGCATGCGAACCTCTTATCAACGGACATTAATATTTTTCTTCATAACCAAATCCAACAAAAGCCTCTCTTGAGCGGACGCGAACTGCTAATAGGCGGACTAAATAAGATCAAGAAAATATAAAACAAGTCAATGAACTCCTCGGTAAAAATAAAATATTTTTTTCATGCAAACATTTCGTTTGGTTTTCTCAGCCCATTTTTTTAGTCATAGTATAATACTCGTATATGTATGTAAATGAAATAGGAGTAAGTTTGAAAAAATACATACACATTTTTGTTTGAACGATTTAACCTAAAAGTTTTTTATTCAGATCAGAAAGTGGTAAGTATTAAGCTGAAAAATGGTCGTACTAGGTGGCGCCAGTGGCAAGATATTTTGAAAAGCCGTATTTATAGTCAGATTCGGTTCAGTATGTAGTTGAAACATCGTAAGTCTTAGATTTCCAAAAATAGAACCGCTAGGTGGCGCTGAAGTCGAAATTAAAAGTATATTCTACATAAAATTCATGTTTTTTAAGATAGATAACAAAATTAGATAGCAAAAATATCATAATGGAAAAAATGTCTCGTGTGACAGTGGTTAAAATTAAATTAAAAAAAAGTATAAATGATTTTTGGGTAAAATTAAAACCATTTTTTAGAGACATCAATACACAACATTCTGAAAGTAGTCCAGTTGAAATGTTGCCCCAGTTTTGGCTGAAATCGGCGTTTCAATTGTTGGCCGCGAAAACAACTTTTTTTCCGTGCGAATGCATTGGTGTTTTGCTATTATTTTGAAAAAAAAAAAAAACGTTTTGGATGACGGTCACGTTCGACATGATGGAAATACCCATATGTGACCCGGCTTATGAAAAGGTGGCTTATGACTCAAAACATGACATGACATAGTTTCGATAGTTTTTGAGACGCTCTTTCACGTGGTGAAAACTAGAAAGTCCCTTCTTTTTTTTCTGGGTCACATATTTAAAGTGAAAATTTCTTCAACTACACATATGTACATATGTATATAACTGAGTCAAAAATTAATCCAAGTAGTCATGTGAAAATATTTTTTTTGAATACATTGAGAATTTCATAGCGGTAGAAAATTAGTATAACCTGTTTCGTGAATTACTCGACCTATTACCGGCCTATAACCTGCACTCGATCACTCAAAGGGTTCGTTAAATTTTCTTGATTTTGTTACACCGTAAACTTGTCAAATTCAAGTATGTATTTCAATGTAAAAATTCGGGCGAAACCGAACTTTACATACCCGGCACACGTTTTTGTGCACAGGCGCGCTCGGGTATAAAAATAAACGAATGGTGACATACACAAGTTAAAGATTTTCGCGTTTACCGTAGGCTAAAAGTAGCCAAAATTTAGTTTTAATCAGAATTTTTTATTTATGATCCGATCTTAAGGTGTGGTAGATCATTTGAAAGGTATTTTTGATGTACATACATACGTCTCATTAACATCATTAAAAAATAGGCTTACTCAAATGATTCTTTTACAGGTACTTAGTTTTCATTTCAGTCTTGTAGATGTTGAGATAATTGACTTTAATGGTCTAAGGAGGCAATTTAGGTCTACAGGATAAAATAAAGATATACGTATGCATATAGTAGAAACTTAAAAATAAGTATATAAATAATTTTCAATGATACATATGTCACACTTTGAAGACGGGTAATTAATAAAAACGTAATGAAGAAAATTCTATGTAGGTAGGATAATTACAAACTTTTTCCAGGACCCAGTCTAAAGTATGTATGTACATATCAGTGATGGATAAGTACGCACAATTGTGCATTTTTTCGCCCTTTCGACACCAGTTGGCACTTTACGCACAATCGACTGATTTTTGGCACTATTTGGCGAAAGCCGAAAATATGCATATCTAAAATCTCTTAACAGCAAAAGTTTTATTTACAA
>JAPVRG010220690.1:0-12578 GCA_029783565.1 Rhagoletis cerasi | reverse complement strand
ACACATTTTTTGTGGAAAAAATGTCTACGCGGTATTATGCGGCATACGTCTTTATAAAACATTGTCGTTAGACATATGGTACAGTTATCTTTAAGTTCCATTTTTTTGTTCACTATCTAACAGTATTATTATTACCACTTGCAGGGGTGTACGTATACACATAAAAAAGTATATATAAAGAATAAATTTAAAAAAAACTTAAAACTTTGTGACTCAGTTGAACTAAGAATATTCAAATCGTACAGTAAATATGAAATCTTCTGAACTTAAAATGTAAATTCTGAATTTGAATTGGAACTTTCTGAATTTAAAATGGAAATTCTGAATTTGAATTGCAACTTTCAGAATTTGAAATGGAAAATCTGAATTTGAAATGGAAATTCTGAATTTGAATTATAATTATCTGAATTTAAAATGGAAATTCTGAATTTGAATTGCAACTTTCTGAACTATATCTGAAAAAGGTGTAGTATGGCACCAAAATCAGCGGGAAATTGCCAGTTCAGAGTTAAAAAGTTTCCCTGTGTGGTACAAAATTTGATAATTACATTTACAAGCATAAACTTGTTTGTAAACATAAAACAAATGAGACTTTAAATTATGTAGATATATGTATGTACAGATGTATGTATATGTAGGAGGATTGGCGGAAAAAAATTTAAAATGATGACATTTGAAGCATGAAAAAGCTCTTATGCTTCATAAAAAATATAAGTTTTCAACGTTGCAACACCGGCAACAACAAAAATCATAATGATAATGTTTCAGACAAGTTTGGATTTTTATGAACAAAAAAAAATAAAAAACACCCAACACAATAAAACCAACAACGCAACCTAACTACTAAAGTAAGTAAAATGAAAAATTCATGAAATCGTTAAGAAAATCTGAAAATCGCTGTTACATTTACATGCAACATGCATTGTTGTCGTTTTCGTGTTGCAGCCATTGCCACCGTCGCTGCGATTCCAAATATTTTGTGCGCATGTTGCACGGCTCCTCGTAGCTATTGTTGCACTCTTGCATACAACATAGCGAAATTCCAATTGTTGCGGTGGCAATGTACATAGATAGGCAGGCACTCGTCCGTTGTTTCCAATGCGCATGCGCATAGCGCAAGCAATCAATGCCGCCAGCAGCAGCGACAATACTAACAGCGGTAGCTGCAGGAGGGGTGGAAGAATAAGAAGTCTCGACAATGCCAAAAACGAAATAAGAAGACCAAATGAAAATTTTGAATTCGTTGTTGTCGTTGTCGTCGTCGTCGTCTTTGCATGTTTCCCAAGAGATTTGAATCATTGTTGAGCTACGCTTTGGATTCGACTGCATAACAAGTCTCGCGAAAACAACTGCAAAAACAACAGCAAGAGTAGAAAAAAAGGCAATTTTCGCCTCTCTAGTTGCAACAATGTAACTAACAATATTACTGCTGCTACTGGTGTCGCTTGGAGGGCATGTGGAGCACTGTACTATACCTAAAGTACGAGTATATAGTACATACATATGTATGCATGAACATTTAGATTGCACATACTAGATGCCTATGTACGAGGGGAGGCTGAAAAGCTTTGAGCCTAAGGTATTAAAATAGCGGATAGAAATGTATAACAATTTTATTTTTCTATATACTCTCCCTCTACTTCAATAACCTTCTTACATTTTTCATAAAGGGCTTTTAACCCAGTGAAAAATATTCGCCGTCGTTTTCTTCGAAATGCTCGTCTACTGCCGCCTTCATTTCATCTTCACTCGAAAATCTTGGAGTTTCTTCTTCAAATTGGAAAACAGGAAGTAATCGCTGGCGGTCAGGTCTGGACTGTATGGTGGGTAGTTGATTTCTTCAAATCCAGTCTCGGCCAAGGCATGCTTTGCAAGTCGCGCAGTGTGTACGGGTGCATTGTCTTGCAAAAACAGGACTACTTTGGCCAGTTTGCCTCTCCGTTTCTCGACAACCACTCTACGCACTTTTGTTAACAATGTGGCATAATAGTCGCCGTTCATTGCAGTTTTTTAAGAAAGATAGTCGATCAACAGAATACCTTCACAATCCCAAAAAACATTGCCCTTGAGTTTCCACATTGAATTCCCGTCCTCTGCATATACTACTGTTTTGACTCTGAATCATCCACAGTGAAAATGCGAGTAAAAGTGCTGTCTGGATTATCACCACAGACGTCCAAAAACTCCTACGAAGTTGTGACTCAGCGCTGCTTGTCCAACGGAGTGACCATTTTCGGCACCCATCGCGGGCACACCCTTTAAATGTGTAAATGATTATGCAAAATGTCGCCGATTCGATCTTTGCTAATGCCTATGGTTTCAGCTGTCTGCTACAACTTGATTCGCCGATCTTCTAGAACAAGTTTTTTAACTCTTCCAATATTGTCTTCGGTAACAGCAGTTTTTCCCTGCCATGCTTGAGTTCTTGGCTCCAACGTTTGATGATGTCAACATGTCAAATGAAGATGCAGACTCCCCATACACTGATACTTCTCTTCAAGTATTTCCGTCGGGTTTTGTCGTCCTTTGTGAAGAATTTGCAGACAGCTCTGTACTCCAATTTCGTATTATGCGCAGATGACTTACACATGGTGATGTTTACGGCTCAATTACTGAGAGCGTAATGATGTTATTGAAATGAAATTCGGAATTTATATTCCTAAGGATATTATAAATTAGTGACACGCAGGTTAATAAATTAATGACACTAAAAGGTATTTAGGCTCAAAACTTTTCAGCCTCCCCTCGTAAATAGATGCATACATATATTTGTATTTATGTCCATGATGGAAGCCCTTTCGGTTGAAATTGTCATTCTGCTGCTGTGCTTTTTACTCATACGAGTAACTATTCGTAGAATTTTTTCTACGAATATGTTCTAAAAATCAGACAAAAAATGAAATAAAGTTCTGAAGTAAAAACGTTGATTGCTGGACAGTCGCAATGAGCGTTAAGGCCATATTATATATATAGACAAAGGAAACATTTTCGAAATGTTTAAAAAACTTGCGTTTTGTGTCATCTGTATAAATATGTATACTCATACCATACCTCAGCGCTGATGGGTGCATATGTATGAATTTACAATTTTTATGTATGAATTTATTTACTTTCTCGAAATTAGAACTGTCAACGCTGACTGCGTATCTGATGACAGGAGATACTTCGTCTTACCCCCGTTTACCACCAGACCCATTAGCTTTGCTTCCTTATCCAAGCTGGTAAAGACAGAACAGACTTCGCAACAATTGCACGTTCTTGTAGTAAATTGTTCCAGAGCGGTTAAGTTCTGCAGCTCTCATTATCTTCTCCAACATCAGATTAAAGAAATAGCACGAAAGGCAGTCGCCCTGTCTGAAACACCGTTTGGTAGCAAACGGCTCAGAGAGGTCTTTCCCAGTTCTGACGGAGCTGGTGGTATTGCCCAACATCATTTTACACAGCCGTATTAGTTTCGCAGGGATACCAAACTCAGACATTGCGGCATAGAGGCAATTCCTTTTCGTGCCGTTGAAAGCGGCTTTGAGGTCGACAAATAGATGGTGAGAATCGATAATTTTCTCGCGGGTCTTTTCCAAAATTTGGCGTATGATGAATACCTGGTCTATGGTGGATTTATCAGGTCTAAAGCCACACTGATAAGGCCCAATCAGTTCGTTGACGGTAGGCTTCAGTCTTTCACACAATACGACCATGCAATCTATGCTTAGAACGCTGATCCCGCATGCACTTTATCAACTCCTCGCTTGAATAGCTTAGCTGGCATGCCATCACGTCCAGCAGCTTTGTTGCTTTTCAGCCGCGTAATTGCTATTCGTACCTCGTCATAGTCATGCGGTGGGACATCGACTCCATCATCGTCGACAATGGTCGGGATACCCATCGGTAACAGGATAAATGAGAACTAACTCAGCAGTGTATTTGTAGTCGTTCTTAGGATGGGTTAAAGATGGGTTATATAACTGGTATTCGTATAAAAGGACCTATCAAAAAGCTGTATTTGCTCATTACAAATATGCTTCAGATTGAGTTGCGTGCAGTATATATAATCAGTTCTTTAGTACATGATTCATCAGAAGAAGTTCGATCGAAATCCATCATCTCAGCATAGTGCCGAGACAACAGACGAGTTTTGAGAAAAGTGCTATAATAGATAACATGTTGCTAACGAGTTGGAACGAAAGACCAGATTCACTTTGTGGTCCTCGTTTGTTCTAGTCAAAGCTTCTTATGGCTGAAGGGTTATATTCAGAAGGCAGTAATTATAAGTCGTTTTGCAGGAAAGCACAAAGAACACTGAATATAATTGACACTTAGAGGCCAGTTTTTCAGTGGTAGTTTAAACTTAGATCACGTAAACTGCGTCTATATATAACAGCTGGCTGACATTTGATTGGCTAATCTTAGTTTAAACTACAATCAGTTTTAACCGTGCACTGAAAGACAGGCTCTTAGTATAGTGAGAATGAGCGGACAGCTAACCCAACCAAAGCAAGCATTGTGCTCTTCATTAGAAGCAGAAGAAAGTCGTATGGCTTAAATCTGCATAACCTTAAAAGAGTCACTATTTAGATTACTTCCGAAGCAAATTGTTTAGGTGTATGGAAGTCTCACGTTGAGCAATGTAAACGGGTCTTTGGTAAACGTTGGTTTAGTCGCCTATAGGACTCATATCTCTATGATAAGACCCATTATCAGCTATGCATCTGGGGCAGAGGTGAAGCAGATGATCATTTAATAGTGTTGAATATCTGCTTACTAAGCTTCAAAGAGCGATCACAATGTACTGTGTGGGCTACTCTGGATGCATCGCTAAACCTACGGTCACTTAATGTCTTTATTCGCGTGATAGTACTTGAGGCCACCTGTAGGCTTGATAGAAATGAAAATTCCTGACGGTCATGGACTACGTGGTGGAAAATAGATGGAGATAGGAGTTTAGGTGTCTGTAGTGACATCCAACCTGAACTCAAGTTATTGACCCGCTGTCTAACTATTTCCATTTGTGTTTCGTACCGTGAAGCTCTTTGAGGATACTGGCGAAGTTATCGATAGAGCAATGTATCATCCGTAAAAACGTCAGAAGTTATAAAAGACGCGACCAACCAAATCAGTTGCGCAAGCAGAAAATCTGGTCTCAGAAGAAAACTGTTGGTAAAGATAGCATGCTAAACGTAGAAGCCATGTACGGAAGCATAGCAAAGAAAAATAAGTCTCAATCAAAGGCTTTATTTCATCAAATCACAGATGCACGATAGATCCAGAACACTTAGGTACTGTCATATAAAGGTGCGCTATAATGAGTTACATGAGATGATCTTGAATCTGGAGGATGTCTAATCCAGGGTATTACGTGTGAATTTATATACTAAATGCTTTGCGATCAGGGGCTTTCCGATTTTATTATAACGGGGTTTCACAGATACCTGCCCGCTTCCTGGAGTAACGGTGGACTTACCACAGCATACAGTTCTGCTGTGTTCGTCAGTTGATTGTTATATTTATTTATTTAGTTGCAACTCTACCCACTGTACGGGAAGCTCCTTAACGGCTCTAAACACCCGAATAGGCAACCTAAGCCCAGTGCGGGTATCATCCACGCAGCGGAAAAGACGAACCGGCTTCGAGAGCCGAGTTGCGGTGCTGGGGAAGTGGGACAATCCAGGCCGGCCCGCCCTCATCTTGAACAACTCTAGCTGATTACAAGTGAATGTAAGGCTAATTACCTCTGAGATTTCGTGGCGTTTAACAACGTTGTCAAGCCAGAAGCTCGACTTAAAACGGGTAATGCCCAAGGTATCCCATTGTGACTCAGGATGAAGGCTTGTGTACCTGGCGTACCAACGTATACCTTGGAAGTCTTGGAGATGATAAAGGCCTTCAACACAGAAATTTCCACGCACAATTGAGGAGTGGTAAACAATGTATGTACACAAGGGTGGTCCAAAAATGTATGGAATAAAAGTAAAGTCAAAAATTTAATGCTCTCACCTCCTAGGGTTGTTCTATACTCAAAAAATTATACCCCTGTTTTTTTTATTTTAAAATAAAAATATATTTAGGGGTCGCTCAAAGCGCTCAAAATTTCCCATGTATTTTGTATGGAGAAAAAGGGACTTTTCGTAGAAATGGCAGAGAATCCATGAAAATCAAAATTTTTCAATCTGCTTCTCTTCAAAAGACTTCAGAGAATAATTCCCAATTGTTTATTTAAACATTTTTTGAATGTAGAAAAAATAGTAAGAAATACTTTTTAACGCTTCTTTTTGTATTTTTGATTTTTTTTAAAAAATAGTTGAAATTAAAAAAAGTTTAAATACAAAATTTGGCATTATTCTCTAAAGTCTTCTGAAGAGAAGCAGGGTTTTCAGATTAAAAAATTTTTATTTTTATGGATTCTATGCCGTTTCTACGAAAAGTCTTTTTTTCCATACAAAATACGTTGGAAACTTTGAGCGACCTCTAAATATATTTTGATTAAAAAAAAACAGGGGTATACTTTTTTTCGGTATAGAACAATCCTAGGGGGTGAGAGAATTAAATTTAAACTTTATTTATTTTGGACCACCCTAATGTACACTACCTTCTCAAAAATTAAAGATTAGATATTCTATCGAAGAGTGACGACAAAATTAACAACGGGTTAAGGGAGCTCTGGCCCTTGTCAAAATTTTGACCAAAGAGTAACAAAGCGATGCTTCAGGGAAGGTTATGATGCCCCGAATAAGTAATGCCCACAAAAACCATGCAAAACACGTCTTTTTACATTTCTATATGTAGATGATTTGTCATCGACTTTCTACAGATGATTGAACAGTTCGAATTTGTGTTTTTGGAGTATTCGGGTTCTTTGAAGAATGCGACAAAAAAAGTTTTGCTTGAGTTTGGCATAAAACATAAGGCAAGTCATCATAGAGGTGCGCCATATGTATTGAATTTAGATAACGATCGTTTGGCCATAAAATACCACGTCATTAGATGAATTAATGTGTAACTTGACAATGCACTTCACAAATGCAATGACAATTTTCTACAGAAAATGTGAAAATCAATCATCTAACTGCTTTTCCTGCTAAAGACATGGAATGAGTTTGAAAAATCAAAAAATTAGAGAAAATTTTTATTAAAAAACAAAGGCCTATATGAACGTTATACACCTTAACTGAGCTACATGGTGAACAGCTCGTTTCAAGCTAAGTAATGAATGACTTGCACGTTTTTTTTCTTTTCAAATGTTCTTCTGTGAGAAAGAACTTTTAGAATAAAACCCAAGAATAGAAAGGAACCTCATTTGTGAAGTCAAATTTAACATAAGTGCAGTTACTTGTACCAAAATCCCAGGACTAATAACAACAAATTAAGCAATTGGTCGGGAACAAGAAAGCTTTGGTGCCAATACAATGCCACATTTCAAGCGAGAAATTAAAATCAATAAAAAAGACGCTTGTAATTGATTGTTTTTTTTCGAATACGAAATTTCAGTGTGTAACTGGAAGACACAGCGCGGTTCATACTGACACTAACTACGCCAGTGAAAGACTGAAAAAGAACGTTGGGACAGCGCATGACAGCTTCGATTGCTGCTGGGTCGGCACACAAAAGATGATATCGCAGAATCTTAATTGGGTAATTGGCTCAAGTACCGTAGTAGACGAGTATAATAAGGAGAAATGAGGAAAAATACTCGTAAGTTGGCTACGGGAATAAAAAGAAAGGTAAACTTCAAGAACGTTTCAGCAGAACACCTCGAATGGTGATGGTTATTATTGTTGTGGCTGCTGCTGTCAATAAAAATAGACAGAGTAACGAAACTTGTTCCCAACACTGGAGGCCAGCGAAAGACAAATAGACAACAATAAAGAGACACAAAGGCGCAACATTTCGTAGAAGAAATGAAAAATAAGTATGTAAACAAAAAATTGCGAAAGTCTGCCGAACAACAACAGCAGAATACAAAAAAAAGCATGCAAAATATATTTCATGGCATGAAAAAAAACAACAATCACGCATGTGCAACTCACAATGAATGTGGGAAAGGAACTGCTCAGCGCAACGCCGCGAGCAATTGAGCCATTCAGGGAGCTGTGCGACCAGCAGCGGTGATGGCGGGCGGTAGCGATGGCGGTAACCCGCAAGTGCACCAGTATTCATTCATTTATTTACATTGAACATGCAACGTGCAACATGTGGCAGGCGAGTGAACGAGTTCGTATATTCACAAAACAAAGGAAACAAATATCGCATATGTGCTGCAATAAAATCGACGATACACGTTGCACGATTTTAGCGCGTACACCGTACACAGCGCAGCAGCCGTCAAGAACAGCAGCATCAACAACAAGCAACCAGTTTTTAGAACGTGTATTCTTTCTATGTGTAGCCTGTGGCCCGCCCGTATGTTGACTTATTGAATGTGGCAGCGGGTTGAATGGCAAAACCGTTGCAACCGCGAAACAACTTGCCACACGAGTTGACTTTTTCTTATATGTATCTATTTGGCTGGTGATGTTCTTTTTGATCGCTTGCTCGGCAGTCGGCCACTAGAAGTTATTTGCGGGAGCATCCTGAAAGAAACTGTTACTCAAGCATTAAATCGACTGCGGCATTCCCGTTCATAAGCCAGTTGAAGCTATGTATGTATATCTTCAATGACGAGCGCTTGTGAGTTTTTCTTAGCAGAACGAATGGTACAACTCTTTGTATTGGCTGATGCTATCAACGATGAGAGTTGTGGAAGTGGTGCTATTGGTGCTGATGATGTAAAAGTTGCGCGGCAAAACACTTGGTTGGAAAACGCAGGAAATCTCTAAAAGTTATGAGCAAGGAAATGTCTGACAAAATAAACATTTTTAACAGAGAAAAGAAAGCTCCCAGTTCTAAATAGTATGAGAATAATATATTCAAAGCCCAGTACACTTACTTTATAGGCTAGTCATTTGTATGGGCTATTTACCAATGAAAAAATGTAGGTGAAATCGCCTACCCATATAGACACACAAACATTTTGCTATAGCTTTTCTTGGACGTATTTTTAGTCGTTCGAGTATTTTTATACGCTTTTGAAAATACGCATAGCGAGTTAATTGAAGTAAAATTTCAACCACAAAAGAGCTCACATTTTATTTTCTCGGAAGCATAATTTACTATTAGCGCGGTAGATCCCCATAGAGTTTTCTGCCATTTTCAAATTTAAAAGGCAGAAAGGACAAATGAACTTGCTACAAACGCCCTTTCAACTCTAAAAATCGCTCTCTTTGAGAAATCTGTCGTGTGATAGAAACTGTCCTAAGGTACAGCGAGTCCAAAAGTGCGCTACCTTAGTCTGAAAAGAGGCTTGATTACTTCCTTCCCTATTTCAGCAGGATCCGTATTTTTCGCAATTTTTGGGCTGCACTAAAGGTTTCCAAGAGTTTAGTCCATTTTTTCTCTGTCCATAAATTCCATGTCCTCTCTTATACAATGTGAAACACCCGAAATTGTCCCTAAAGGATAATGACCTTAACCCCGAAACGCGACAAGGACTCCAAGGCTGACTGCGGCATCAGTGCAGGGGCCGTTGGTGTACAACCTAGAAGGCTCTTTTTCACTAGCATGGAAAAAGTTGACTCTGTATTGCAGACTGAGTTTAATGCCACTAAACTATGCACATGTGGCTGAGGCAGCATGCAATGAACACATCTACTTGAGGGACGACCATAAAAGGCTTTTACTCTTTGCTCATCCGTATTCAATCTCCCCCGGGAAGTGTTTGGATCGTTACTGATATTCGTATACACTGACAGTAGGGCAGGCTTTCTTCGATCGGTCAAAAAGCTCCAATAGGCAAAATTAAATCCCAAAATTATTGAACAAACACGAAAGAAATATCAACAAAGATAACGAAATCACTTCCTCAACTTACTACGCCTCTGCAGGGCAAAGTGGCACTTGTCAAACCTAGGAGTTTTTTTTGCTTTGACCAGAGCAGGAACTGGAAACAACAGAAAACATTATGCCACTGTGAAACCTTTACTAGGCCCAGATTTGCCTTCTATGATCATCACCTTACCTAGAAGCACATGACCTAAATAGCATCCAATCAAGGGACATCGCTAGGTTCCTTAACCATTCGTGGATAAAAAAAGACTTGTCTAAGCTAAATAGAGGCTTGTTGGAATAGATAGTTTTGAACGAAGATTTGGGGAGAAACCAAAGGGAACTGTGTAAACACTTTTATAGAACAGCTTAAACAGCGCATAGGATTGTGAAGTGAATTAGAAATCTGAAGTCAACAGAGCAAAACTAAAGAGATGGTTATGAACCGACAAAATTCTACGATTCTCACTCAAGTTATGGATGCTATAATAAACTCTTACCAATAAAGGGGGGCAATTCCTGTTTCGTGAAAACATTTTTTACCACTTAACCTAAAATTGCGATTCTGCCTTTAAATTAAAGTAACATTATTTGTTTCACTTTGAAAGTATTTTTTCCAGTGACCGAGAACGCGTTCCGGGTTTGGTTTAGTTCTGCACGAGAACAAAATGAATGCCAAGAACGTTCCCACAAAAGAACCAAACGGGAACAAAACGTTTCGGAACGTTTCCGTGAAGAACAAAAAGAGAACAAAACTCTCGGGAGAGTTCTAAAAAATGATAGTAACAAAACTCTCAAGAACGTTCTCAAGAAGAATAGAACAAGAATTATTATTATTATTTTTAAAGGAAATTTTAAAATCATTAACATAAACTTCTACTTTTCAGCGTCTCATAAGCCTCTCGCATTGACCGATAAAGAGTGGCAGTGCATCGATGGGTAGCTGAAATCGTTGATGCCTGCTAGGATTGCCGCCAAAAGACTGCAGGATGAACAGCTGACATTGGAATGATTTTTCGCCATCTGGATCGAGTGCAAACTCACACAAGATGTCAGAACTGCCTTAGCTGAGGAAGTCGTGGAAGCCATGGAGAGACGAGAGACGCATCTGATAGAGAATAAGGCTTTGTTGGCTTCAGTTTTTCTGGATCCCTCTTATTTCTCCCCCTTCTTCCGAAGAAGTACCATCGAAAAAGCCGTTTTGAAATTGGAGCAACTGTGGAACAGGCTCCAAGAACTGGATGGAGACACACACAGTTCACAAGCGAATTCTTCAACCAGTAAGAAGGTTGGAGAAGGCCACGCTGGAGCACGTACGAGCCATACCAACGGAGGGTTCAACAGCGATGTATTTCGGAAATTTTTGGAACGAGCGATCGCGAAAATTTATTTGACATTTTGCCCCCAACTGAAAATATTCTTAACTATTGGAAAAATAAGCGGAACGTCATGCCACAATTAGCAAAACTAGCTACAGTGGTCCATGCTACTCCAGAAACGCAAGTCACGGTCGAACGTCTGTTCTTTGGTATGCGGTTCATATTGGGGACTTTTGAGCGAATCTGATAGGGACGATCTTGAACATCATGGTGGTACGTTGTAACAGTCAGAACACCAAGAAGGCCCAAAAAAAGTTTCGACCAAACGTGTTAGGAGTCCCATTTCATCGCCGAAAGGTTCTAGGAAAAATGCTCCACTCAAAGTCGAATATCCTGCAGGTCAATTAACGAGAGAAGATGGTGTCAATCTACAGCATACCAGCGATGAAGCTCAGGAAGAGATTATTGAATTTTCTTAATATTCATGATTTTGCCCATCACACCTTGTACAAAAACTACAAAAACTCAATTAAATTTTATTATTATAAAGTGTTCCAGTTTTGTTTCCTGCGAGAACGATCCGGAGACTTTAGTTCCCAAAATGTGCTTCGAAAGAAAGTCCCTGCAACGTTCTTCCCGTTTTTGTTCCCATTTTGTTCTCTTAAAAATGTTCCCGAAAGTATTGTTTGCATTTTGTTCTCTTTGGGAATGTTCCCCAGGGTTTCCTTCTAATATAATTATATAATTCTTATATAATTATAATTTCCGTTGAGAACGTTCTCGACAGTTTTGTTCTCAATTTCGTTCTTGTGAAAATACTTCCGAAATTTTTTTTCTCATTTCGGTTTGGGGCTTTAAGCGTTCTTGGGAACAAAACTAGGAGAACGACATTTAGTTTCGATCATACCTTTTGTTCTAGGTCCCTGATTTTTCCGCAAGGCTTTGTAAGTGTGCAAAAGAAAAGTTGAATTCACTGAGTTTGAATTTTTCACTTCACCATCCCCTACAATCGACTGAATCAGGATAAGTCTCCTATATAAGCAACGCCGCAATAAGACAACTAATCCTTCAACCGTTAGGCAATCGCTTAATGAGAACCTGCCTGGAAAGGGCTAAGTAGCAGGTTAAGAATAACAAAAGTCAGACGAATAGAGCGTAATTTTCTAAAGCCCCGTGCACACAGAAAGCTTATAGCTGATCTGCGAAATGAGCTGATTAGCAGGCTGTAAAGCGCTGATAAGTAGGACAAGTGCAGCAAAGTCTTGTAGGTGTGCACAGCAAGAATTTTTTTTTTTTATTGATGAGCGCACTCGAATTCTGTTTGTTCTCCTAGCACTCATCAGCTCGCGATTAGCTCATCTCACAGCCCTCTGCCTGATCGAAGCCTAAAACCAGTGCAAGGAT
>JAPVRG010220685.1:0-13577 GCA_029783565.1 Rhagoletis cerasi | reverse complement strand
ATTACTTTACAGTGTTAAATGAGGAGGGAGAGAGAAATAATGAGAGTGCTTAGATACGGAGTTATAGAGAGTGAATTATTTTTTTTGTAGGAGTTTATTTATTGAGTTCTGAGGTACTTGAGTACATATTTAATACGCTAGTTGAGAATTCTATACGTGCCTCAATTTGGTGACTTACACAAGCAGCTAATGTTGTCTAATTTTAGGCGAAGTTTTCCCATACACAAGTTTAATAGTTAGACATTTTATGTTGCACTGAGAAAATGCAAGTCTCTCTAAATTAGTAGCCGGTTTATAATATTCCTGTCGTTATTGAGGTGTATATTAAGCTCTTTGCAATTCGCTACTATATTTTTATGGATACATATTTTCAATGTAGTATTCCTGCCTACACGAATAATAAATATGCACTATTCATAAAAAGCCGAGGGCCAAGTCTCAAAAATTTCAAGCATAGTATTTTTATTATATTCTTAAAAGAAAAACTGTGTACAAGTTTTTGGTAATTTAAAAATGAGACATAAATTATTGGTCATTTTAAAACTAGACATAAATTTTTGGTAAATCTATATCAGAACATAATTATTTAGTACACCGAACACATTCCTATCTACATACTTATAGAAACTAGACAACTTTTATTTATTTAAAGGTTGGGAATAAATTCCTTTTTATTTTAAAAGTGGGCATAATCTTTCGTCTACACGGTTAGAAATTTTGGCTTAGAATTTAAATTTTTTTTGGTCTGTATATAGGACACGGCCGAAAAAATACTAAAGTTTTAAACCTTGGAAAATTCAAACATCCTTTAGTATTTTGAGGTTTAAATTTTAGTCCAGAGTCTGACTATTTTTTAAGTCCGTGAAAGGAATAAATATGTCATTTTGATCGCGCCGCTCCAACAGTCACAATGGCTGAGGGAGAAAAGCACTACTGCTCGATTCCAGAGATCAGAGGTTCAAATCCTGGTGCAGTGAAATTTTTTTTATTTAATATTTTTAATTCATGTTTTTTATTTTAGTTTTAAAATTTTCTTAAAAAAATATTTTTAATTTAATTCTGATGGTTTTATTTAGGTTTATTTAGTATTTATATTTATTTGTATTTAGGTTTATTTAGCATTTAGTATTTATAGTACTTAGGTTTATTTCCAAATGAAATTAAATTCACGTATTTTTCATTTTACATATTTAAATTTAAATAATTCAACTTAACTTACATTGATATAATTTGAAAAGTCTTACCTTCAATCGGACTCGAACCTGCGATCTCAGAACCAGAAGCAGTAGCCTTCACGCGACGCCACAGCCGACACTTGTGAGCAAATCAATTATTTGCGTTTTAGTTTTGGCTTTGGCAAATTGGCGAACTGGGTTAGTTTAAGACCAAGAAAATCTCAGAATTAATACTTGAAAAGGCCAAATATTGTTTTTAATCCAAAAGAGGTTTCACATTCATACTTTAGGATTTTAAATGTGATTGTTAGAGCAAAGAAAGCTTAAAATTTACACCTTTGGGGAATTAATTTTTCTTTAGTATAGTGAAAGTTTAAAACTTATACCTTAAAAATGTACTTTTTAAATTAAAACCTTAAAAGTCTAAAATTTGCTTTAAACCGAAGTAAGGTCTAAAAAATATTCAAATATTTCTAACAGTATACGGATATTTTCAGTGTTCAGCTTCCTATACCCTGTTTTTTAAATCAGTTTTCTGTTTTCTAACGCCCATTTTTGTTAACCACTTTTCAAAGATAAGAGATTTTATCCACCTTTCAGTTAAAAAATAATAAAAAATTCATATCCGGTTTTAGATGACTAAAGAAATCCTTAAGTTGCCAAAAAGGTACGCCAAATCTCTGAATTATCAAAAACTTTTTTTCTAGTGTTTAAATGGCCAAAAACTAATGTCCATTTTTCGACCAAATGTTTATGTCCACTTTCAAAACTAACAAAAATTTATGTGCTCTTTTTAAATGATCAAAAACTTATGTCCAGTTCTTAAATTAGCAAAAGTTTTATGTTCAGGTTTTAAATTAACAAAAATGTAGTGTGATCAAATTTTTAATTCTTAAAAATTCAAGTGCTATTTTTAATGGCTTAAAGTTTATCTCCAGTTGGAAATAAGACACATTTTTTAACCAGTTTTTAAATAACTAAGGAACTATGTTCAATTCTTAAATTATCTCTAATTTAAAATAAAAAACACTTATAACTACTTTTTAGATTAATAATAAATTTTATCCATTCTTTAAATCTCAAACATATCTTCCTAGTTTCTAAATCAACTAAAGCTTATATCAAACATTTAAATGATGAAAACTTTATACCAAATTATTAAATGACTATAGAACTATGTTATGTATTAATAAAGAACCCAAAATGTATGCCCAGTTTTTAAATGACCACACATTTATATATGTCCAACTTTTTGAAAGCTAAAGAACGATGGCCAAATATTAAATAATTAAAAGAATTATCTCCAAGTTTTAAATTACCCAAAAATTATGTCCAATTCTTAAATTTCCAAAGTTTTATGCCCAGTTTATAAATTACCAAAAATGTTTAATTTCCAAAAAATTATGTTCTGTTTTTTTAATAGCCAAAAATTTATGTCCAGTTTTAAATAAAAAAAAATTTTTAAGTTTCAAATGACGAAGAATTTATGCTTGGTTTTTTAGTTGCCAAAAAGTTATGTATATTCGATTTTTATGTCCAGTTCTGAAATAACCAAAAATGTATGAATGTCCAGTTTTTACTTTCAAGCGTAGGTGTCATCTCATGCCAAAAAATAATATGAATTTAATAATGTTCGCCAATACGCTGAGGATTTTTGTAAAGGGTTTCTAGGGAGTTCTCGTGGATACGCTTATCGGCAAAACAGCTTAAACTTCACAAAAATTCAAAAGTTTCAATGCATATGAAACAGGACTTACGTGTATTTTTTTTATTGCGTGTGGTATTGAAAGTATCTAAAAAAATAGTCTGCACTTTTTAAAATATCATAGTGGGCCAAGGGAAATGAAAAAACTAAAAAAAAAATTAAATTCGAAAAAATTAAACTTAGTGCAACTTTCTTTCTTAATAAATTTGTTTGCTTCCAGAAGCATCGATCCATGCTTTGCAATTCCCAATAATCCGCGTTTGTGCTCCTGAGTAAATCAATCACTTTTTTTTTATGAAAAAGGTTTTGAAAAGAGATTGTAGTGATTTCGAGTTTTGTAAATATAAATAATTACAATATTTGACACTTTCGAAAGCAAATTCTTTGAAAAAATTCAAATCAGCTGATCTACAGACACTACCTGTTTATAATGCCTTCGCATATTTGAAAAAAATTAAACTTATTCCATAAAAAGGTTGAATCTAAGTACATAAATTTCCTAACTTTAAAAAATACATATTTAACTTTCAAGAAAGTGTCATAGCAGACATTTCAAATTTGCAAATTTCGCACTTCTCCATCTTGGTTTACATACTTACAATATATCTTACGTTAACTCAAAGTGATTGCCTTTGCATAAAAAGAGAGAAGAAAAAATCATTTCTTTGAAAATAAAAGATTGAATTTCTCTGCGACGCAAATGCATTGCAGTGACTTTTATTTTTTATTCACATTATTTGTCGATCGATAGCAAATTAATGGACGCAAAAGATTTGTGAAAGAAAGCAGCAGCTCAACATGCTTCGATTAGCTTTATTAAATTACATTCTAACTCACTTTTAATGCAATTCATCAGTATAGTATTACGAATAAAATAAAATCAACTCACAAAAATTCGCTTGCAATATCAAGCAGATAGCAGATATTAAAGCAACTTCAGGTATAAGCGCTTTGTGAAAATTTGCACAGCCAAAAGCGATAAACAAACAAATGTCTGGGTCAGATGATGGAACAGCAATACAACATATGTATTTATATGTATGTTTGTACTAACATGCCCCAAAAGTGGAATACTATACTGCTTTGTTTGGGGGTGTACGTGTATGTTTAGTTATTTAGGTGTGCCTAAGCGCGCGTGTATGTGTATTTGAGGAAAGTGTTGAGTGCGTACTCATACAAATACGCTATATCCTAAATTTCTCCAATGTGTGCTTTTATGTCTGCTCCATTCCAATGCTTTATGTGTCATTGAATAGGTCGCCTTTGCTGTAGGTGTTTTCTTTTTGTTTTTTTGGTAATAGTCAGCTTTTGGAATTTGAAAGCAGATTTGTGGTATTTTAAGTGGGTCAACAACAGAACGAAAGCAGCTGAGCATGAAGAGGGAATAAGGCAATAAAGTAGTGTGGTTTGAAATTAATTTGAGTAAAGTGATTGAATTTCGTTTGTCTGCTGCTGCAAATGTAATTATGAAGGAAAAGTTGGAGTGCATTTTTTTAATAAAATTTCGTAATGAAATAAAATAGAAAATGAAAATAAACAAGTAGTGAAAACAGTGCGAAATTTCAAGTACCTAGCTGCATCAAAGGAGGAGTTATAAAGAAAAATCTCATATCTGAACAATCAGTTATATGGCAGCTATATGTTATAGTGATCCGATCTTTGCCATTTTCACTGTAAGTATTCTGTTGACAATTAGTGAAAACTGTGCCAAATTTCAAGCTCCTAGCTGCATAAATGGAGGAGTTATAACTAAAAATCGCATATCTGAACAATCAGTTGTATGGGAGCTATATGTTATAGTGGTCCGATTTTACCGGTTCCGACAAATGATTAATACATTATAAAAATACACCCACTCACCAAATTTCATTCGGATATCTCGAAAACTGAGGGACTAGATTGTGTACAAACAGACGGACAGACGGACATGGCTAAATCGATTCAGCTCGACTTCCTGATCATACTCGTATAAGTATACATTTTGATGGGTCTATCTCTTCTTATTCTGGTACTTACAAACATCGGACCAAAGTTATAATACCATTTCATGCTCATGAAAGGTATAAAAAGAAAGAATGACTTTTTGAATATTTTGGGTGCAGTGAGAGTACGGCACACTGCTAGTAGGCAGGGAAAATTTCGCCGATATCTGCCTTCTTCAAGAATTCCGAATATGCCAAAAACTCTACATATATGGATGTACTTTAAGGAGATTTTCAAGTTTAAGGAATGCAGAACTCTTTTAAACAACATTTTCAAGTTACCCACCACTGTTTGTTGGTGAAAATATACGTACATACAGTTTAAGCAATGTTGCCAAGTTTCACTAAAGAACTCCCGCTTCTATGCAACGTTTTTACAAATAAAGGCAACTTGAAGCAGACTGACTAAAAGTAGCAATTTTACACGGACTTGATTCTTTTCAATGCTAACGCCAATAGTGAAAGCAATTCATGGCACAAGGCAAAAAAAATGGCAATCATAGCATAAAATAAAAAAGAGAACAAACAAAACGGCAACTCAACTTGAGTGAGTCAACTTGACTGCATTCATTGGCACTCACAATGGAAACGAATGCAATGAATGGAGAGGCACTACTGCGCCCATTTAGAGAAGTTAATATTTGAAAGAAAGTGGCAGAAGTGATTTAGCTGCCAGGAAAAAAGTGCTTAGCAAGCTAGAGAAAGGGCAAGAAATTTAGAGCAAAAAGAAAAACATTGCACTGAGTCAATGGGGAGATAAAAAAGGGCTGAAGTGCAAAAAATATGAATAGACAAGAAAATGAGAACGCAGAGAGAGGAGTGGAAAATGCCTAAAAAATGTACGGAAAAAACGTTTTTAAGGCTGTAAATACGATAAGAGAATACTTGACGGTTAGATGTTAGGCATTGAAAAGTTGCATGAAGTGCATGAAAAGTGTCGTGAATGGGTGCGAATGGCGGAAAATGATTTCGAATGCAGCAGCGTTGCAATTTGTGGTGTACATGATATATACATACATAACTATGTATGTATATTAGGGTGGTCCTTAAATGTATGAAGCCCATTTTCACATCAGATTTCCTAAACCTCAACCCCTACATCGATGCTTATATAGTCAAAGATATCAGACAAAAATTTTGGTCCCGATCGGAGACCGTCTAGGCGTGTCGCACAGGGGCCAAAGTTCAGATTCCTCTATGGAGACTCAAAAAATTTAAATTAATTATTTTTTTTTCATCTAATACCCAAAATCGATACTACTAACGTCGAGGATATCACGTATAAATTTTGGTCCCGATTGGAGTCGGTTAAGGCGTGTCGCACAGGATTCACAGTTCAAATTCCTGTATGTTGAGTCTCCATAGTGGAATCTGAACTTTTACCCCTGTGCGACACGCCTTAACCGACTCCAATCGGCACCAAAAGTTATATGTGATATCTTCGCCTACAGTAGTACCGACTTTGGGTATTAGATGAAAAAAAAATGTATTTAAATTTTTTGAGTCTCCATAGTGGAATCTGAACTTTGACCGCTGTGCGACACGCCTTACACGTCTCCTATCGGGACTAAAATTTATTTGTGATATATTTGACCGTGGTATTACCGATTGAGAGGGTGAGACTTAAAATTTCTTTTTAGGGACCACCTTAATGTATATAACTAAAAGAAAGTGTAGCGTTAAATGGAGTTTGTATGTATTTTGAGTGAGTGGATGGGGAAGGAAAGATGTGGTGAACAAAATAGACGAATAGATATGGTAAGAGCTTGTGAAGAAAAAGATGAGTTGCGGAATAAGTATAAAAAGCAAAAGTTACAGAAAGGCGTATGTATGCAGGTTAGAAATAATAGAGAAGATAATCTTTAATGAAAGTGTGTGATTCACGAGTGCTCGCGCTATAGATGCACAGATCCCACAGTAAAGTCAGTTAGTACTAGAATTTGTCACCGAAGATGTTTAGCTTGTAAAGCTGATAATATATTTTACAGCAAAAGCTATAGCTGAAATAGTTACCATTAAAATTTGATAAAGACATAGAATAACACCGACGAAAGATTTGACAATTAACGGTATTTGTAAGTGACAGCAAAGTATGTCGTCTAAAAACTCGAATTCAAAAAATTTGTAAGAACTTCAACTCTCCTTCGAGATTTAAAAGCATTGACCAGCTGCCTATAAAGCTCTTAAGCTAAAACCGATGTCGCTCTGTAGAAGAAAAGAAAACCATAATCTCTCTGTGAACCGCAGGAAGTACATATGAGGCATTCTTCGTCAACGGCAGCCCCCTCTCGCCAAAGCGACCCCAAAACCGCCCGATTAAAAAGTTTCAAGTGAATCCAATCATTTTTCAAAATTTTGTCCACCATATTGGATCCACCATTTTCGATTTCAAAAACGCCACTCATCATTTTAAATCAGGGACTGAAAACAATCGTTATTTATCATGATTTTTATTTCTCGATAAAAAAATAATCTTTATTTTATGATTTTTATTTTTTCGATCGAAACATAAAAAAATAAAAGTCATAAAATAACGATTATTTTTTTATCGAAAAAATAAAAATCATAAAATAACGATTAAATTGAATCGAAAAAATAGAAATAAAATTTTAACGGTTAAAATATGATTTTTATTATAAAGATCATAACCGTTACGGTCCCTGTTTTAAATGAAACATTTTTATCGAATTTTCAAGAATATAATCGATTTTTTTACCTGAACCAGTTTTCGAGAGTGAATGAATGAATTATCAAAAAATTTTCCGCCATATTGGATCCGCCATTTTGAATTCGAAAAATTTATTATCATATTCGCAATTAGCGACCTCAGAATAATAATAATAATGGATTGGCGCTTACACATATGTTAGTGTTTGGCCGAGCTTCTCCTCCGATTTGTGGCGTGCGCCTTGATGTTGTCACACAATGGGGAGGGACCTACAGTTTAACGCCGACTCCGAACGGCGATTGTATTTTTGTGAGAAGCTTTTTCATGGCAGAAGTACCCTCGGAGGTTTGCCATTGCCTGCCGAGGGGTGACCGCTGTTAAGAAAAAACCTTTTTTCTAATTTTTTTTTCGACGTTGCTCTGACCAGGGCATGAACCCAGGCCTGCGGAGTGGAAGCGCGCACTACTTACCACTACACCACAGCGGCCACAGCGGCCTGAGAAACCCTCGAGTATACATTTTCAAGTGAATCCAATTACTTTTCAAAACTTTGTCCGCCATAGTGGATCCGCCATTTTGAATTTTGGATAACGCCACTAGGCATTTAAAAGAATTTATTTTCAATAAAATTTTAAGACTTTGTCCTGTTCTTTTTACCTAAACCAATTTTGGCGAGAAGGGGGGCTCCCTTTGACGAAGACTCTAGGTACAGAATGTATACGTGGTACCGAAGGGCGAAAATAACAACATTACTCCTTTGTTTAGGCCACTCACCAGTTTCCCGGTCATATACAAAATACTCGCGGTATATAAGTAAATCTAATATCCTTTATGAGCACATCAAAGCAAACAACCTGATAGCTGAAGAGAAAAAGGATGTATGCCATCATCACAAGGTTCTCAGAGAGCAGTTATTTATAGACCAAATGGTACTTGGCCAATGAAAAAAGGATTCCAAGAATAACTTCGTTGCGCTTGTTGACTAAATGAAGGCTTTGAAGTACTGGTAATGTTAGCTTTGATGGATCCATCACATACATCACAATCGGCCCTTAATTTCACCAAGAGTTGAAATGGACAAATAGATTTTGAATTCCACTCTTTGTGCACTGTTTTGCGAGTCATAATAATATGTTGTTGGTATGCTAAGTAGGTATATCCATCAATAAAGTGAAGAACGTAGAGCCAAGGACGATCAGCCGTAATCTGAAGAGACCAACTGATCAATGGTGCTCTTGGCATTTTATTCCATACACATATTATATATCAGTGATTCTAGTTTTAACACTGTTGGCAGTTTTAACTTCGATGTATTGAAGGACTTTGCCTACCTAGGGTTCAACGTTAACATCACCATTAATGTCAACCTGGACATCAAGCGAAGAATAAGGCTTGCCAACGGGTGTTTCTTCCGGCTCGGTGGGCATTTGAAAAGCAGAGCCCTTCCGACTAACAAAAATTACGGTCTACAAATCTCTCATCATGCCCGTTCGTTTATATGGCATAGAAATATGGGCGATGGCGGAGAAGGATGATAAGGCTTTAGGCAACGGGTACCGAAGAAAATGGAATGACGAATTAGTGGGAGCTTTTTAACGACATGGATATGGCTACGCCCATACAAATGCCACGATAGTGCTGGCTTGGACATGCATGGATGACGAGGCTCCAGTGGAAAAATCCTTCGACTCGGTACCCATGGGTGGACAACGAAAGCAAGGGCGCCCACGAACAAAATAGAAGGACCAAGGGCAGAAGGGCCTACCTGCACTTGGCATGCAAAACTTGCACAATTTTTCAAGGGAGCGGGGCTATTTTGCCTTGCAGACAGATCGATATTCGTCGAAACTGGGGGTAAAGAGTAAGTCATTGCCAAGAGAAAGTATGTTAGAAAGATAACGCGAGATGATGAATGATGAGAGCAAAGCTATAGTGCACTTATTGGCTGGATGTATAACGCTTATCTGAAAGCTCCAGCTCCACGAATCCATAATTTTCGAAAACTAAAACTCGACTAAACTCATGCCATGCAGTCAGAAACTTTTTAAAATAAAATGAAATGAAATCAATAAGATAAATGGATGAAAAAAATTATGTAAAAATCAAGTCAAATAAATGAAAGCGAAATTGCATAAATTGAAAAAATATTACAAAAATCCGAGTGAAATTATAACTAGGTTGGGTTAGGTAAAATTGGCTGTTGAACTTAGAGGATGGCCAGCACACTTAGGCCCAAATTCGGGCCCATTCTGATAGCACATGGATCCAGAACGCCTACTGCTTAAACAGTCTATGGAGTCTACGAACTTTAGCCTCTGGTCAGGCTTCGTGAAAGCAGTATGTGACACAGGAGAACCACGCGGGGCTTGTACTGTAGATTAAGCCTTACCACTGGTTGCAATTTACATACCAATTTGGCATCCACTGGTGCCAGGAGTTTCACGGTAGGGGCTCCTTTGAGCAGTTACACCGAATAGGCGTTGGATCGCTTTCACGATTTGCCTTGGTCTCTCCTTATTGTTTATTGTTCCCACGAGTTTCGGAGAATGGGCTTCGTCCACCAGGGCAGAGATCCATGATACCCAGGGTAAGCTCCTAATACATCCAGGGTGTCACCGTTTTCCAGAGGGCTCCATTCGCGACTAGGCTATTTATAGGCCCCCAGCCTGGCTGATCCTCGATATGTTCCGGTTGACGCCCCAATCCAACAGCTTCATACTTCCAAACTACGCACTTAGCGCGGATTTCTGGTATTAGCTGAGGACCATTCTGACATGCCACATAATCTTCTGTAGTGTCCATTTCCGGTAGGCACATTTGTGGAGGTTTCAGCCTGAGAATTTTCGCTGACCGAAATTACAGCTCAGTTTAATTGCTAAATTTTATAGAAAATGTCCAACCAACGAAAGCACTTTATTTGAGGAGACCACTTGTCTGCGCACGCAAAAGCAAAACAAGAAACACAGGAAGAACTGTACTGCAATGTTGACACCTAATTATAATGTACATACATATGCATATGCTCGTATTTATATACATACAGGTCGTCACAATGATTGCACCACCCGCTTTACCATTTCAATTTCTAGCTCGTGAAAAACTTTATTTGTAACAAAAAAAAAATGAGTGAATTCTATTTTTCCGAAAAAAAAATTTCCACAGAGGTACACAACTCATTCTATGCATGCATTTTTGCATAAAATAAGTTACGTGCACTAGCAGTCATGTGCTCGCAACACGACGTTCCATCGCTACGTTGTGGTTGCAACGGTATAAAAATTTCTACTCATCCCTGCAACTTTGTAACTGTGTAATTTTTATGTTTTTGTTGATCTGCGCGTACATCGCGTGATATTTTTACGGCAGCGTCACACTCATCACAAGTGTCAATAATGACAAAAATGTACAGCAAGTAAAAGAAATAAAAAAAAACCAAAAAACACAAAAAGAAGTAGAACAATGTAAAAATAGCAGCAATAAATTATTGGGGCTTGGATGAGCAAACGAGTTGCATGCAACCAAGCGGCAGTAGCAAAAACAAAAACAAAAAAACCCGCGTGCCTTGGTAATAAAAAGTGCAATAAAATAGTTGAGCTACCAAAACTGTATTTGCAAAAACAAGAGAATATTCACCCATCACTTTGCGCACATAAAAAGTTTTGCAAATAAAAATTGATAATATTGTTGGAAGATAATATTTGCAAGAAAATCAATAGCGTAATGTGTATGGCGATAAATAAATAAGCGCAGCCAAACAATGAATACATAACAGCGTTTAATGAAAAACCAATGCTCAGAAGAGAATAAAAAGCTATTCAATTATTTATAAATCTATATATAAAAAGGACAAAAAGGAGCGCTCCCCAAATGATCCAAAAGGACAAAAAAGGAGCGCTCTCCAAATGATCCAAAACGACAAAAAGGGAGCGCTCCCCAAATGATCCAAAAAGACAAAAAGGGAGCGCTCTCCAAGTGAGCCAAAAGGATAAGAAGGGAGCGCTCTCTAAATGATGCATCGCCACGTGCTCAAGTAAAGACAAAAATATATGTAGTGCCCTAAAGGCATATTTTAGTTCTATTTTCTTTTATTACATTATTTATACCTTTACACTTAAATTCGCAAAATAAAGAAGACTTTAAATGCTTTATAAATCGAAAATTTGTATGAATCTTCCACTTTATAAAGCTCCTTATATCTTTTATATAAATAGGCAATCATGTTTCTTTTACACCCTTTTAAGGCTAAACTATGCTTATAAGGTGTAAACAATTAGACATCATTAGAAAGGTATTTTGATGCTGATGTGGAGATAATTTTTAAAATTTCAAATTACTTTAAAATAGAGCGAAAAAATTAATTCAAATGTCCCACCAATACCAATGCCATACACATGTACAAGATTGGGGCGGAAATGCCCCCCTAAATGTATGCTTTAATATTGGTAGTGAAATGCGAAGCAGCAGTGTAAGAAACATGCGTACAATATGCCCAAGCCAGCGGAATCGTTGTATTTTTATGTTGTATAACTATGTCCATGTCGTTAAAAAGCCCGGACAGTTCGTCATTCCATTTTCTTTGGTACTCGTCGCCCACGCGAACAGGGCCGTAGATCTTGCGTAGAATTGTTCTCTCGAAAGCACCCAAAGCCTTCTCATCTTTGTTCGACATCTGAAATAACTAGTTTATTTAAATACTTAGTTAAAACTTAATATACAGAAATTTCAAATTAATGACCGCTGAAGGTTATGAACTTTCCTTTCTCTGAGTTTTCCTTCATTTATTCAGTCTTCTCTGCGTGTTTACCTCCAACTTTCCACAGCTTCGTATAATTCTTAAAATATTGACCTTCCAAAAGTTCATATTTCTCATTTGTGGTTTCAGCTAATCAATCATTTTGTAGTTGTGGAATGAGTACATATACACATATTTATATAGGAGAATAGCAGTTAAAATAAAACGAATACTCAAAGCATTTCAGCAGGTAAACCTGTACATAAGTGGCTTATCAAGCAAAAGAATTATTCTTATATACATTCCATAGTAAAAGCTTTGTGTGCGCTTTCTCTGACCCCGGGAAATATGTAGGTTGGCATTTTCTCAAAACCACAAAGTAAATTCTTAACCATTATTCAACTGAAATCTATTTCCAATTTACGTTGAGCTTCGGGTATTAGTGCGAGTGTAATGTGAGCTGTGATAAACATTGCTGAACGATCGAATGCCTAAGTGTTCTTCGTAGGCAAAAATTCCTATAAATACTTATTTGAATAATTATTTTGTAAGATTTATTGTTGCTTCAAATTGCCCAGTGACGCCACAAATGCTTACCATTAGCATACCGACACCGAGCCATAGGTACTAGTGCGAGTACAGATAATCGTAATTTGCAAATGGAGGAAAAATAAATATTGGAAAGAAAAGCGCACAGTGATGACCTAATCATTAGATGTTACTGATTCGAGAAGCTTATACAAATTTTTCCATTTGTAAGTTACTGGGAACCATATTTTTCGAGGATGATAAAACTAAAAAAACCTTATTTAAAAAAAAAATAGAACCCAAATCTGGTTTCATGAAGTAATTGAGTATTTCTTTAAATTTTTCGGCAACCCTCTTAAAAACATGTCTAAATTGAAAGCATTTTCGAATACCTTTTATTTAGTACTGATTTTTCAACCTTTTACTTACCTTTATTTAAGGGACGTGAATTTTTCTAATTAAATAGGTGGGAACTCAGAAAATATTTATTAACTTAATCTTTTAGGAGGCAATCCTGCTAAGATACAATTAATTTTATTTTATATTTCTTATTCTTATTCTTATTCTTGTTCTTATTCTTATTCTTATTCTTATTCTTATTCTTATTCTTATTCTTATTCTTATTCTTATTCTTATTCTTATTCTTATTCTTATTCTTATTCTTATTCTTATTCTTATTCTTATTCTTATTCTTATTCTTATTCTTATTCTTATTCTTATTCTTATTCTTATTCTTATTCTTATTCTTATTCTTATTCTTATTCTTATTCTTATTCTTATTCTTATT
>JAPVRG010220681.1:0-12218 GCA_029783565.1 Rhagoletis cerasi | reverse complement strand
GAATGTCTCTTTAATGGTCTCGTCCAATTCGCTTTGTAAATCATTTTCTGAGACCGAAAAACGTAGCTCTTCACCGAAATCAGATGTGTCATCTTGATTATTCCCAAATAACCGGGAATACAATTCAAACGCGCATTTTCTTGTTTCACTTTGGGAAGCATATCGTAAAAAGAAATCACCGGTACGAAATTTCTCAGTGCTTAAGTACAAAAAAGTACAAAATCAGTGTTTGAAGATCTTTAACTCAACGTTCCAATATTCGTTTTTGTAAGCATTCTAACAAACCTACAGACGAGTTCTGGGATTTTAAAATAGAATATAATGGATGTAAAATTAGTTGACATGCTGCCGTATTTCGACTAATCCTTAAAAGCTATAACTTTAAAATCTTGGTAAAAACCGGGTTTGGAAATTAAAAAAACCGGTCTATTCGATATTCGAAAAATCATGATTTAAAAAAAACCGCCCAAAAATTTATGAAAAAACCGACGAAAACCGGTTGGAAAAAACCGAGTCAATCACCCTAGTATATACATATTCACCCCTATTCCGGTTGTCGGAACGACAGTCGTTCGTCGAAATTTGAGATTTTCATTGGCGTTATGAGGCAACTAGTGACATAATTTACTAAAAATTATAATTTCTATTATCCTTTCGAAATTGAAGAGTATTGAAAACGTGTTAAAATCTGTCGTTAATGTTTTTCTTTACGACATAATTCAACGAACGACTGTCGATGCGAACGACTTACGACAACCAGAATAGGGGGGAATATGTAAGTAAAGTGTAAAGTGAAAAGTTCTTATGTCCACTTTTTATCAAAACTCATATTTTGATGTATGTAAGAAGCAAAAGAAACCAAATATGCATTGTTTCCGAAAGGATAAAGATACTTGTTTTATTTCCTTCAAAAAAATTTTCAGTAGACGAGTTTTTTTATTAACAAAAAATATAAACAGTACAATTGGGCGCTCAAGCCAAAATTGCTTTCGCCATTACTTTGTAATGGTAACTAACAAATTTCTATTAAAAACAGTAAATCGAACGCTTTGTCGGACGCCTTTTTGGCGATTAGGGCTCGATATGTAGGTACATATTGTTACCTTAATATAGAAAGGCCCCAACTCATTTTCATTTGGAATTCAGATTCATCCAAAAGCGGTCAGATAACTCACAATTCATCTAATAGTAAAGGAAAAATAAATACTATAGCACTAGTTTAAATATTGTGTTAAAAAAAAAATCAGCGTTCAAACGAAATTTGGAACTTTTTATTAAACTTTCAAACTGTATTACAGTTAGGGATTTTGGGAGTTAGGGCCTTTCTATATTAAGGTAACGATATGTATATAAATATAATTTAATTTTTTATTTAATGTTTTTTAATTCTCAGCGTATGAAAATGAACCGTACAAAACAATACCCATTTGCTCATCGACTATCATATCATTTATTGTTTTGTACAGTTTTTCACAGTTTTCACAGATGATGTAACTACATACCCTGCAAACCATACTTTCAGGGTTTTCTGAATAGTAGAGAAATCTTATAGAATTTGTAAAGAAATCAATATTTCCTTTCCGAGTTTTTTCCGAATTTTCTAAGATAAAATTTACGAAATTTCGGAAGAAAATCGCTGTGGTATGAGGAACTTTTTCGAATTTCTTTCAGAATTTTTTTAGATTTCCTTAAAAAAATCGTACAGAAATTTCTTTACGAGCTCGTGTTAACCGCTTCATATGATTTTCTTTAAAGATGCGTAAAAAATCGGAACAAATATCCGATATTCTTAAAGATTTCGTTTAGATTTCGGGGACTTTGGCTTGCAGGGTATGTAGTGAATTTTTAGTAGGTTGAAAATTCTTCCATCAATTCAGATTGTACTTTTACTGTAATGCCAAATATGCAAGCTAAACACTTTACCCTGAAATTTGTTAAGTGGACTCAGCCATTTTGTTCTGTTTTGTACGGAACTGTTGAAGTAATAAACTATTTCACGTGAACATAAATAAGGCGAAATTAATTACTTTCGATGTGAAATTAAGAATGAGCCCGAAATCCATATAGTGTGAATGTAATATTAGCTATTAAAAATATTAGTTACGTGGGTTAAAAAATGTACTTTAATTAGGTTGGGAAATGACAATTTATGGTAGAAAAAATTGTGCTGAGTTTGAAAATAAAATTTTTTTAATTGAAAATGTGCATACATACATATATCTTGTGCCTACCATACAATCTTCTTTCAGAATCATTTACTGTGAAGAGAATTTCATGTTTTTGGAATACATAACAAGTAGTGGACGCATTAACAATGGGAGTCTGGCAATCGTTGATGCAAAAATAGTTTTGCGAAAATTGGCACAATTTCATGCTTGCTCTTTGGTGTATTTAAAAAAGGTTTTATCACTGCATACATTGTTATGTATTTACGTTAAATTGTACTCAATCGCTCTTTTCTTGTAGAAGATTCCTACTGATGACATTTTATCGAAGACTCCGCACTTATTGGCTGATGGTGAGGTGGAAAACCGCATGTATGCTGCCATTAGGACTATAGAAGCATACTGGCCCGAATTCACAGAAATCACTGTAAAAATGCGCAGCTGTGTGAGAACATTTCGCAAACGCTTAACTCATCTGTTGGATAAAACTGGGAAAAAGTTGAAAGTTTTCGCACTTGGTGAACCATACACCAAAAATATGCATTTTCGGTACAAAGGAGATGATGTTGAAGATGTTGTATTTGTATGTAAATTAAGTACATATGTATATGTATATGCAAATGCATTAATGCAAATTTAATATTTATTTATTTTGGCAGAGTAACTTTAAAAATTGCTTCGCTGGCAGTTGTGGCTATGATTTAAATTTATTCCTCAACACCTGTTTGAACTTTAATGTTCTGGCCTTGGAACGTTATAAACTTCTTCATTCCTACTATGAACATTTTTCAGCAACATTAAAAACCTTAAACGAAAAGTCCATTCCCAGCTGGCAAACAATTCTGGATGAAGTGCACGAATTTGAACTCGTCGGTTTTTATAGTTTACTTTGTGAAATGCCATTTTGTGGGGTGAAAAACGATCTGCCGAAATGCTATATCATGAAGGATACGAAAATTGAGGGAATTGTACCAATTTCGCTTGAACAGGAGTATAAGGTTCTATTTAAAAGCGGACGCGTCGAAGAGATGCTGAAGTATGGATTGTATCGTTTTAATGAGCTTCGTGTTTGGGATTACAACACAGATTGGGAGAAAAAACAGGAGAACGATTACAGCACCGATTTGAAGAAAAAGCAAGAGGAAGCGAATGATTTTGAAACTATTACTATGTAGTTAAGTTATTTACATACATGAAGTCTTTATTTCAGTTTTGATTAAATTATATTCTTGTTCCTTGTATTATGTGATTTTTATTTCCTTTTCTTCTATTGTGTAATTTTTGGCTGCCAAGTCGAATGATTTTTTGGCGTGTCTGAGTAAGTGCATTTTTTAGTTTAAGTCTAGAGTTTAATCTATTGTTTTGAGTAAGTCAATGCCATTAGAAAGCCCCCACAGTTCATCACTACTTCTTCGGCAGACATCGCCCACTAGAGCAGGCTCATAGATCTTGTCTTCTCAAAATCACCCTCGACATCTTCCACGTTTTTACGGCTAGAACATAAATGATCAGGGTGAAGATTTAGGTAACGTAATGCTTGCTTGTCGAGAGAGGGCGCTGCTATTCAATAGTTTGCCGAGCTTTAATAAAAACTTGTTGGTATAGATAAAATTTACGCGATCTCTCGAGGAAGCTAAAGCTCAACTGCAACTGCGATGGATGGTGGTTGAATTAAAATAACAACTTGTTGGTGTAGATAAAATTTACGCGATCTCTCGAGGAAGCTAAAGCTCAACTGCAACTGCGATGGATGGTGGTTGAATTCTGATGACGGCATGCACGGGACAAGAGTTGGTAAAGATGGCGATTTTCTCTCAGATTGAGAAATATCCACGAAAGTGAATCAGCTTGTCGAAAACCTCGTTTGGTCTCGAACGATTCGCAAAAGGCGATCCCAATTCGGGCCATCAGAACCATATTTTGGGTGTTCACACCTGCCTGGTTATCAGGTTATCTGGTCAAAAATTATTATTCTCTAGTGTATTTTGTTTTTGTAAACTGAGTAAAAAATATAACCAAATAACCAGATAACCTGATAACCAGGCTACTGTGAACACCCCAATTCTTTTAACATCAGGTATATCTTGCCTACTCAGAACCATAGCATCCACTCTAGACAAGGAAAGGGCAAAAGTATGCCAACAGAAGTCAGCGATCTCTCCTCTATTTTGGCCCATCCATCATAGCCGACAAACTACTTTGCCTTCTGAGTGACAAAAGCTTCGGTATTCGGATGACGTTACTTTGTCATCCTAACCAGCGGCAGGTTTGAAGACACCACCTCAAACCTGCTACGAAGTGCGCTGAAGAAAGCCACGAAATGATTTCGTTACAACAGTTTAAACGTCAATCCTACGAGGACTAGCATAGCTATTTTCTCCAGGAGGACAGGTAAAAGGGACATAATGCAAGAGTCATTTTTTTCAAGGATAAAAGATAAACTTACATAAAGAAGTCAAATATTCTTAATGTCAAGCTCTCATGGAATCCACATCTAGTTAAATTTATTGAAAAGCTCAGGGCTATCCTTTGGACCTTCCCGAAGCTCATGGGGAGGAACTAGAGAATTAGACCTGGGGGTCTACTCTGTATTGCGATTCGAAAGCCAAAGCGATTCGAAAGGCGACACGACCTAATATAAATTCATAGCGTTAAGTATTCGAATCCGAATGATTTGCCTTTCGAATCGCAATACAGAGTAGACCCCCTGGATTGAGAAGTTGGATGTACGAAAGCATTCTATCATATATCCCTACATTCTAGTTTGAAGAAAACAGAAAACAAGTTCACACGCAAACCCAGCTCTGCAAACTCTAGCGACTTGCCAGCGTATGCATCACCCAGTACACCCATCCACTCTCAGGGTTATCGAACAAAAGGAAGGACTTCACATTAGCTTCGTTAACCTATATCTTAACATACAACTTCAAAGCATTCTTCCCCAAATAGAATCAACTGGGACAATGAACAACCCCCGAACACCGAAAATATAGCCACAACTGGTATGCTGATGCCTCCAATACCCGTTGGATGGTGTCGTGGTAGAAGTCTGCAGCATAAAACCTAAAAGCCGCTAGCATTGTGCAAGTTAACTCTGTCTTTCAAGCTGAGGTGCATGCCATTGAACTGCATATGTGTGAGGCAGGATGCAGAAATTGGGTATTCATACCCTCTGACAGCAAGGTGTCACTCGTCTTGAGAATATACGGGGTCACCTCAAAGCTGGCGGGGGAGTGCTTGCGAATATAAACACTGATCAAATCCAGGAACCAGGTTTGCCTCATTTTGGTACCCGGGCATAGAGGAATAATGGGAAAAGACGTGGCATATATTCTCGCCTACATAGTAACGGGCTGGGCAGGGATTCGTATGTCCAGGATACTGCATCGGTTTGCCATGGAACTCCGTTAGACGAAATTACTTAGGTTAGGTCAGGTAGAGTGGCAGCCCCGCGTAGCCAGAGCTCACTTAGACAATGTGAGTTTGTCCCTTGTGATACCACAATTTCTAAAAAACCCCTAAACTTTATCGATAAAACGCTGCGAGCCGAAATTACACTAACTGCATGAAAAAAAGCGCAAGGAAACAGACAGGTAAATCCTTCTCTTGCTTGCCAAGCATGGGAGTATTTGTTCTAACCAGCGCAGATTGTTTCATGCCGAACAAGAAAGAGCAGAGCACTGTGAATCCCTTACCCAAAGACCCAGACTTCGCTTTCTGGGATCACCGTACCTAGAAAAAAACATGAGCTAAATAGCATTCAGACAAAGGACCTCGCGAAAAACGGTACGAGAATCAATGACATCCTGGAACTAAATGTAGCTATGTTAGAATATACCATATTTAGCCGCCGATCGCAATGAGCTCCTCTAGGTTTCTATCGGTTCCGGCAGACCTAAGTTATTGTCAATACTACTTAGTTGAGTGGAGGAACGTTGAATTTTGTCACTAAATTATCTGACTCATCTTCCCTATCTTATAGACATGCATATTCAGCTTTCGTCTTCGTCTTTGCGGAAACAAACTCCGATCCTTGATACTTAAAATTTTTGGTCTGCATTTATGACATTCAAAGTTTTGCGTCATCATGTCCTTCTGCCTCTCTTTGCCTTCTCTTAAAAATATGTCTATCCTCCTTCTTTGTTGACTAAGGGTAGCTTTATATAACCAAGCTGCATGTTTTATTGCAGCGGCGGCGCGTTTCTTTCCTTTAATACCGCACCATCTCTTTCGTGGCGCAGAGAAGTCGATTAGCGCCATTCCATTGATTGATTGGTTTTCATGTAGGCTGAATTTTCCATCTTTTGGAACAGACCTACTGTCAAAGTCATTAAGAAATTTTTTTAGGCACTCATTGGTCTCATCGTCCTTCGCCTTCGTGGGAGCAAGCGTACAAATAAAGCTGATGTTCTTGAATTTAGAACTAATGCGGATTAAGGAAATTCGAGACGATATGTCGGAGTATCCGTCCAAGCACAGATAGCACACCTAATTGGTTCTCTCTCTCGTATTAGTTGTAAATGTAGGGAAATTCGCGGGCTGCAGCCACGTCCCGCCGCATTCGCTGTAGTGCGGTGATATCAGCGTTTCTTCAGCAACAGGATAGAGGCCCTTTCTTTATACTCATTTATGAAGGAGGTTCGAAAACTCCATTTACTATCCGTAAATTGAACTTCATGTTCATGGTTAGCAACGTTGGGAGAGGCAATGATAAATAGGCATTAAATTCTAAAGTTGTGAGCAAAATGCACTGTCTTTCCCATAATACTGAGCCTTATTCAGTTTAATTTTTGTCCCTTAAGAAAGGTGCTAATTACACTTTGTTGCAAAATTAACTTCCTTCCTATTCGCGTGTTAACTTAGCGCCTAATCAATTTTGCAAATCAGCGAAATGTGGACTTAGAGCTGCTGGTTTACAAAACCCCAAATAGCAACGTGTCTTAATTACCAGCAAATTGAACGTAAATCCAAGAATATACCCTTTCTTATATCTGATTTAATATCTTTTTTCAACCGTTCACTAATTAAATGCAATTTCACAAAATATTTGTGCAACATAAATGAAAAAAACAAACAGAGATTATTTATTTACCAGTTTAAATACAAAAGGTTTACAATACCCCCAGAAGCTAAGCTCAAAAAAAAAAATAAGGCGCACATGCAACCCCTTTCACCAGTGTTTCCTAATTATGCTGACACTACAGCAAAATCACAACAATTACAAAAAAAATGAAGAAAAGGAAAAGTAATGCTGTCAACCACTTAAAGGGCACATCCTTTTTAAGTTTTTTCTTAGCCCTTTTTACAATTTTAAATTTCAAGTGCTTCAACCCATTCGCACTTGAGCAGGAAGTGCTGCAAAAAATTTGATACATTTTTTGTAGTAAAAATCAAATAAAAAAAAATTGGATTGGAAAAGAAGTGTTTTCTTCATTAAGTAAAAGGATCACGATGTTGCTGCTGCATCCTTTTTTGTAACATTCGTACGTACATATACATACCAACATATGTATGCAAAATAATCTTATAAATGTTATTTCGGAAATAAAATGCATTTTTCTTGCGTGATTTCGAGGGTTGCTTTGACTTTTCTTGTCGTCCGGGGTAGGCGAAGCAAATATAAATAAGTAACAGTAGGGCGGAGCGAAAAAGTCAATATTTCGATTTTGAAATTCTAATAGTACGTAACATTATCACATTGAGTCATGTGAAACGGTTTTCCGCTCGGATAATATTTACGGTCGCCTCAAGAGCTTTAAAGGGTCCCATGTATTTTATATGGGGAAAAAACAAATTTTCGTAGAAATAGTATAAAATCCTTGAAAATCAATAGAGTTGTTCAGGGTCTCATGCATATGCTCCAGCATTTGCATATTCGGCGCATTTGTAAATTTACAAAAAAAAATTGCCATGGTAGTAAGCACAAAATTTGCAAATACAAATCCAAACAAACCCTTTTTCTATTCAGGAGACTTCAAAGAATAATACCCAATTTTTTATTTAACCATTTTTTAATATCGACGATTTTTGCAGTTTTTGGTTGACCCATGAAAATATTTAATATTAAAAATGGTTAAATAAAAAATTGGGTATTATTAAAAGTGTTTGCCGATTGAAAAATATTGATTTTCAAGGATTCTATAACATTTCTACGAAAAATTGCTTTTCCCCTTATAAAATATATCGGCTACTTTAAACCTCTTGGGACGACCGTAAGTATTATACGATCGGAAAACGGTTTAACACTGTTTAATGTGATCAAGTTACGCAACTTTTACGCACTTTTACAATTTAAAAATCGACAAATTTATTTTTTTTCGCTCCACCCTAATGTACAGTTGCGCACTTAAGTATTCGATCAAATTTTGGTATTCACAAATTTTCTTAAATCGTTTTCGAGCCGAAATCGAGCGATGTGGTTTACAGTGGTCTTTTTAAAGTAGAAGTGTAAGGGGGAGTGTTGTGCTATTTACCAGAAGGCGAAGTTTGGATGGTTTAATTCTCATCACACTTAAATGAGCCACAATTCAGGTTTCTTCCAAAGTTGAGTATCTAGTTAAGTTTCTGGCAATGTGAACAGGTCTTTGGTATAACGTGGGGTCTGTCACCAAGGGTTATCCTCTGGATCTACACCTTGACGTTCAGGCCCATTATCAGTTATGTGTCGGTGGTGTGCGTGCGGGTATGACACAGCATGGAGTAAAGCGGATATAGCTGGATGTAGAGATTTGTTAGAAACAAGAGATACCGCGACCTAGAAGATCTTTTGTATTCCTATGATAGTTCCTAACCCTGACGGCCCAATGTACTTTAGCCCCTCTTATAAATGCTAACAGTTTCTTGGTAGACAAATTTCTGATACTAAGGGCTTCAACAGTGGATGAACTAAAGTACTGCAGTCTCAGTCTAGCCAATGCCGGACAATCACAGTTAATTTGCTCCGACATCTCCTAGTCTTCACTCCGACGTTCTCCTATTCCCAGACCGCAATCCTTCTCTGCGTATAGGCCAATCCAGTGCATGTGAGAACGCAAGTGATTATGACCGGTGAGGTAATCAGTAAGCAACCATCAAGTTGCCTCTGTTTTAAGGACAAATGTACAAATGCACCAATCGTGTGGCAAGGCCTTTATAAGTTTGAAAATGTAAAATAAGCTAATTTTATTCGTCTAATTCTTAGAACTTGATGACAGTATAATATGAATGAATTGAATTAATACGCTATGTGGCGTAGGTGTCGAGATAGCCCTTATTTATGGTCCGATATGGTTCATATTTGGGATGTACATATATTACTTAAGTAGACGGAAGGAAATAGCGCCACAAAAAATTTAGCCGGTAGGTGACCCTTCATCTATGGTCCAATTTAGTTTATGTTTAGAATATACAGGGTGTCCAAGAAGTATCACGACAAACTTTAGGGGAAGGTAGGTGGGGGGCTGAGCTCACTGATGATCAAAAATTTTTCAGGTAAAAGTGTCATCGTTTTTTGAATTTAAAAAAAAATTCTAAGTCAAAAAAATCGGGCCTTTTCATGTATTTTCTTTAACTGCATGTACTACAAATTTTTTTTGTAATTTTTATTTTTTTATTTTTTATTTTTTAATTTACATGCTGTTAAATAAAATATATGAAAAGGTCCGATTTTTTTAAATTCAAAAAAAAAAAAATTAGAAATTTCAAAAAGGTGACACTTTTACCTGAAAAATGTTTGCTTATCAGGGAGCTCATCACAAGTTTGTCGTGATATTTCTTGGACACCCTGTATATTACTTATATGAAAGGGAATAACTCCGCAAAACATTTTGTCGGTAGGTGGGATAGGAGCCCAGATTTTTGGAAAATCAGTATATATGGTCCAATTTGGTTCCTCTTGAGATCGAGTATTATATGGAAAGAAATAACTGCACAAAAAATTTAGCCGTTAGGTGGTGAAGGGGTCAATATATTTTAACTGTTTAGCTCTTTTATCAAAAGCTTGTCTTAAAGATTTTTTTAATTATTTGTTTCAATTGTTAAATAAATACCCATAACTTGCTACTTTTTTAATAAAAAAAACTAAGTATTTTCATATGTACGAAGACTTCAGTGGCGCACTGTTCGCATTACAAATGCAATAGCACACCAGCAACAACAACTACAAAACACAAATACAATACAATGCGTCGACAACGACCATGGCAATAAATAAACAGCGCCAAATTAAAAAAATAGCAATAGCAACAACAACAAAAGAAAATATTTCAGAAAAGTGTGTGTCTAAAAGTACGTGAAATTCACTCAATTGAAGAAATATAAATAAAAAAGTTAGATAATAAAAAAGTAGAAAACAAATACATATGAGTGCGTGTCTGTGTAGCATTACGTAAGGCTTGGCCGAGGGTGTGTCCCATAAACTAAATGATGTGGCATGTCCTTTTGCGGGGTATCTGTGCTTTTGTGCGATCACGAGTGCTGATTGTTGCATTGATCGTGCGTACGATAATAAACGCTGATCTGGTGGCTAGATCAGCGATTGTGTGGAATTGTGATTTCGTTAGGGTGCCTGCAATTTTTTCGGTTTTTTTTTTTTTGAATTTTGCGTTGCAACGAGTTTTTTAATGCAGTTTTTTTAGAATTGTCTATACGTGTATACACACATAAATTTTTCTGCATTTTCTCACTTTTAATTACATTTTTCCTTTTGTAAGGCCACTCGATGGATATTGCATAACTTTTGTCCTCACCGTGTTAAATGGTGTACTTAAATGCGACCCTGCTACTCTGCGCAAAAGGAAATTTATATCCGACTTGGCATTTTTTTAGCGTTTTATTGCTTTTTCCTTTTTTTAGTTTTTCTTTTACTCTATTCTCTTCGCTAATTTTATTGTATGCGCTAGCGCAATTAAAATTTTTATGTGTTTGCACAAAAATAAAGTTTTTCTCTGTTGCAATAGGTATTAGTTAAGATTTACAAGGTATTTGGTTTGTTAGAAAATTGATTTTTCATAAATTTTTTAGGATTTATTAACTCAGGAATTTATGGTTCTTAAGTTTAAGATTTATAACCAGATCACCATTGTTGATCATCGATATCAATGATTGATAGCGTCAGTTTAACCGTTAAAAGTAGTAAATCACGGTTAATGGTGCATCAGCAACTCCCATCAAATACCATGAAAAGTCCTGCGTAAACGTCAGCCTTAAAAAAAAACATTGGCTTTCAGCTTTATTTTTTGTTTGTGAAATTTTTTGCAAGTCCAAATATTGTGGCGTTTAAAAAACCTTGAATTGAACATATAGTATACATATGTACGAGTTTATATATGCAAGTATGTACATACATTTTCCAGTTTGATGTTGTCGTTATCGAAAGAAGTCTAAAGTATCGCAGCATTTTCCAAGCCGAGTTATAAGCTGCAACTTAAGCAGTTGAGCTTGCAGCCAATCTAATCCTTCTCTTCTCTGATGAGGAAATCTTCCAATACGCCTCTCTCTCTCAGTAATGATAATATTCGGTGGATCAGCTATCATATAAAACTCGCGACACAGTGTACAACCAGGGCCGGCTTTAGGGCGGGGCTAGAGGGACGGCTGCCCTGGGCGCCTAATGTGGGTGGCGCAAAATTCTGGGTTGGCGTTTAATTTTTTTTACTGCATAAAATTTTCAAATGGGAAAATCTGCAATTAACATTTTATCATTTTGCTAAGACTTGCTCCTCTTAAATGTATATCTTCACTAGACACCGCGAATAAAAGCGCGTAAAAAAACTTCGGTGAAGAAAGGGGGCTTTTACCCGTTTTTTCTCTTACACAATCACAATCGCAGGAGTCTAGAGATTCAATAGAAGATGAAAATTTTTTTTGTCAAAATGTTGGGAGTTGTGCACCACTCTAACAACTGAAGCGGACTTGGACATAAATGGATTTAAGCTTTATGAAGAGTTTAAACAATTATGGCGTATTAAACCTGCAGCCATCGAACCGGCCATTGAAGGTTGTTCAATTTATTGTCAAGAAAAATATCATACATGTCTTTCTTAATGTTTGGTTTTCCCTCAGGATGTTGTTGAC
>JAPVRG010220672.1:0-13162 GCA_029783565.1 Rhagoletis cerasi | reverse complement strand
GCTCTTTTGCGCGACAAATTCAATGGCCGTGTTATCTCACGTGGTGGCGATGTCAATTGGCCACCAAGATCATGTGATTTGACACCGTTGGACTACGTCGATAAGCCAGCAACAATTCAAGAGCTAAAGGATGAGATAGTTCGGCACATTAACGGCATAGAACCTCAATTATGCCTCAGCGTCATCGAAAATTTGGACCATCGGATGGAGGTGTGCCGCCGAGGTCGCGGCGGACATTTGGCCGATATTTTATTCCATGCATAATTGAACCACACCATATTATCATAATAAAAAGAAATTACAATAATTTCCAAAATAATTTGTGTTTTATTCAAAATCAACATCGGCCCTTAAAATTTAACCACCCTTTATATATATTACGACGAATTCGTAACCTCCTCCTTTTTTTAAAAAGGTAAAAAATTTTCAAAGTTATATTAAGTCACTTTGAAGGGTTAATGTGAAATTTTTTAAATCAGCGAGGCTACTTTTCCTGAGTTCTCCATTATTATTTTTCTGAAGTTATAATATTTTTAAATATATACTTACAAGTTTTCAATTAAAAAACAGTTCATTCTCTAACAAAACCCATACCCTAGTCTAAGACTTTGTAGAAAACTAAAAAAAATTATATTCAACAATTTATTGAGCTTGAGGGCGTTGAAGGCCAGTGAAAGGAGTCTGATGAGGAGATGTGGTGAGTGGACTAGAGCTCTAGATACCCGAGTATCGAGCAATGCAATGTTGTGATATAGCACTAATTTCTTCTATACTAGTTAGGCTTAATATGTAATCTATTCCAGCTGCAATTATCTGCAATTCTTTTTGTAAAGAGTGATTTAACAAACAAACCTAATTTTATTCGAAAATAGTGCAAGCATTAGAATTCATAAATAATGAAGGTAATTAACTTTTAAACGACGTGGTAAAGTATAAAAGGGTAAGTTATTATTTTTTACTACATATTTTGTTATTTGTTTCAGAAAGTAATACCGAATTCAGCAAGTTTGGCAAATTTCAACATTCCTAATTCAGAGTTACCAGAAATCGCGACTGCAAATAATCGTCAAGTGCATAAGTTTATCGAAAACTTTAAAAATAAATATCCAAACCTTACAGAAAGAGGTCTCGAGAAAATTTGTACTGGAAAAAGTAAATCTTTTTTGCCTACTTTTAATAGAAAGTGGCATGCTGCATCGAGAGTCAAAAAATATTTTTTTTCCAAGAACGAGAACTGGTTAAATGGGAATGAAAAAAATGAAATGGATGATGAATTGTGGACTATTTGTATTAATTATAAAATAAAGTGTACTTTATTTGACGCATTTTGCCTAAAAATTAATTTTTTCAGTTTTTAACCTTACAAGATAAGCAGTTTTACCCACCGTGAGGCACCATTTTTATATACATACATTTCTGCTTTCCATTTTTTTTATAACTTAGCTTGCACAAGTATGCAGTTCGTATAACACGAGGACTTTTATTTACATTTTAATAGGTTTTTTAAGTTTTTTTGAGGTTAAGCTTGTATAGGAGGTGTGCGTAAAAATAAACCGATTACAGCCATTTAAGGGTGTTTGCTTATATTATCAATATAAATATATGGCCAAAATTTCGAAGTCGTGCAATCATCGCTGCGCTTTTAATTAAATCTTTAAGCGCTTTTGAGGTTAGGTTTTTGTGAGAGGTATGCGTTAAAGTGAATCGATTTTTCTAATTTTGTTGTTTGTTTACTTACTCCATTATTGTGAATATATGGACGAAATTTCGGAGTCCTTCATTCATCGGTGCCCTTTGAATAGCATTTCTAAGGCGTTTTTGAGGTTAGGTTTATATGGGAGGTATGCCTCAAATTAAACCGATCACACCCATTTTTAATTTTTTTCTTGATGTATGTCCTTAGAAGATACATACGAAATATTAAAGCCCTACGCCTACTCCTTCTAATTTTCTCCAAACAATGTATGGGGCTAAATCACTGTGCGCCACCTAGTGGGTCTAGTTTTTGCAAAAGTGGAACTTTTTTATTTTTTATTAGTTAAAAGAGGCTCAAATTAAAAAAAATACAGTTGATGATGAAATTAAAAAAATTATTTTTCGTATCAACATAGCTGACTTGTTTTTATAATTTAAAATTTTAATTTTTAGTCACTGAGACTTCACCCAAATGCTTACAAAAATCGGCTTCACCACCGTCAACAATTCATACATTTCAACGGTGTTTACGTTTGCTGGAACCTATGGAGCTGCAATCAAATTCACAGCTATTTGAGGCTACTTTTCCTACTTCCTTTGCGGTGATTTCCTTTTGCTTGAGATAAAGCATATTTTATGGCTTCAAGCCCATGAATTAAAGTATTATGTACAGTTGAGGATATGTTATACCATCGATACTTGGTCGCAACATACGTATATTGCTGTACTATGTGCGAAATCACAAAATGTTTCAACATTTACTTCTCTAAGCTTTTTTTACTCTTTCGTTTTATTTTTTTCAACACCTCTGGTGTTTCTTTGATAAATTGCATTCGAATGGGGTGACAACGTCTTGTTGAAGCTGGGCGAAGGTTTTGTCAAATAATTGAAACTTATTATTAAATTTGGATCACCCAGAGTTATATCATATATGCAACTATTGGCAAAATATAAACAACTTATTAAAAAAATTTACAAAAAAGTAGACAAAAGAAAAATTATTATTTAGCTTCGTAGAAAATTTAAAAATTATACTGGCTGAGACTTTAATAGTTGACAGGGATACATCTGCTGAAGAGCAGATAAAAATAGTGAGTTTTTAAATACCTACATATGTATGTAAATATGTATGCTGAATATAATGAAATGAACAAAAGTGCAGTAATAAAAAAAATAAATAAATAAATATCTGCCACTTACACTTTTGCTGAGTGTATGTATGAGTGCCGAGGGGCAAGCGCTGTCAGAAAAAAGGTTTTCTGATTTCGAATGCAGGTCATACGGAGTGATAGTAAGCACTTCCAACACAAATATGCTTCAGTGCCGTAATTTTAACAGAAAAAAATCAGGTTGTACTTAAAATTACGTATACACCGTGTAGCACCCAAAACAAGCGCTTGCTTGTTTTTTAATTGAAATCAAACCAAAATTCGCCTTAGCAACGAGATCTTTTGTGCAAAATTTTCTTTGTATGCCAACAGGATTTAAGCGAAATTCTGCTTATTTAGACCCAAATAAAATCATTTCTCTTTTTTGTTGTTTAACATGCGCAATCCCGCGCATGATTGCAAATTCAGCAAAAAGTACCACTATAAATACAGCAAAATAAGAGTCGACGCAAATTTGCTTTGAGTAACATTTGACTCTGCCTTAGCGATGAATAATTTTTACTGATTTTCATTTTGAATTAATTCTGCTTCATTTCACTATTTTCTCTCGCTTCATTTTGCTTTCTTAACATTTTCGCGCCCGCATATTTCGTTGTAGAAACAAAGCGATTATTTTTTGAATGTAATTTTCGCAATAGTGCTACAAGAATTCAATTTTTGTACTTCAAAGACACCCATTTTTTATCCAAATTTATGAGACGTAGAACAGAACTATGTAGAGCCAGCAACTTTCATTCAAATAAGAATGCCTTGATCATGAAATCAAAAAGCCTGCATATTTCTTAGCCTGATAACTTCCCAAAAATATCTGTATGAAGCTTCTTTATATAAATAAAAATTGTTGCTAGAAAGCCAGAGCTTCGGTTGCTTCGAGGCTATTGCCTTTGTAGTTTCCTTAGACGTTGCAAAGTTGTGCGACCCAACCACAATTATTTCAGTCCATGAAACTAAACTAAAGAACAAACTGAAATGAGGGAAAAATTGTTGGACGATGGAGGTCAATTGCGAACCGCGTTTGCGGTAGAAGGATAAAAGTGGTATTTTTGAGGTTTCGGAAAGCTCAGTATGTAGGCTTTCACAACATTAGCCTGTGTTAAGGCCGTGTAGAGGTGATTCGTAGGATTTCCCACTGGGGTTTGGATGTTGGTGAATACTAAGGGGACTGGCTATCGAAACTTTTAATATAGCGTAAATTTCGGCCGCACGCTCCAGACTTTGCAGAATGAAGAATGCCAGCATAATTATGGGAACTAAAACTGTCCGCTCTTGTCTCTAAAGAGTGGATAAGTTCGGATCCTGCAAACCGTACATTTTCCAATAAGCAACTATGATTCATTCTTTCCAGTTCAATTCTTGACACCCCGAGCAAAGTAATCCTTACCAGCAAAAATAAAGCACTTTAATTTCCGTTGCTACTGCTTTAAACACATCCCTGGTTGCCAAAATCATCGCTACTGCCACTGCTATGTAATGAGAGCTGAAGTGCGATTGCGGGAAAATGCGAGCGTTTCAATTACAATTTTGCATCTTCTGCGATTTTGCTTGCATTTTTGCATTGTTGACTGATGACTCGAAGAATTCGAGTGCGTTCATTTGCGGTGCAACGCCAAGCATTCGCATTCTAGCTGACAAAAGCACACGCGCAAGTAAGCAGTAAGAGGAGGTGCTGAAGGCAGAAGAAGAGGAGAAGCTGAAAAGTGTGAAACAGTGAACAGCGAGAAAGGAAAAAACGCTGGCAGCAAAAGTAAGTGCGAAATGGGAAAAGCACAAAACGAGCCAGCGCTGCAGATTTTGTTTTAATTTACGTTTGTTCGCCACACACCTCATACGTGCATATGTTTTTTAGTTTTTTTTGATGTTATTATTATTTTTTTGTTCTGCTATCACATCGTAAATACGCTTGACTGCCCCTATAACATGGCTCACTGCCTTGCGGCAAAGCACAGTGAAAACGGAAGATCATTGAACATGATGAAGATAAAAGAGGAAAAGAAGTAGAAGAAGAAGTATAAGAAGAAAAAGGAAAGCAAAAAAGGTAAGAATGCGCAGCAATAGCGGCAGGATAACCCTCTCATGTCCATAAGCCTATAAATAAAAATGCTCATGATTGGAATTCATCGAGGGCTAAATAAAAAAATTCTCATAAAAAAATAGTTAAATGCGAAATATTTTTTCCCATAAAAATGTGTATTAGAATCAATTAAAAACTAGTTCTTTGTTAATTATCAATTTTATTGAGCCGTTTTTTTATGAAAAAGTTTTTTGGAAAACAACAAGTTCTAAAAAATGTTTATTAATCTCCCTTCTCTTAGAAAATCTTTTTTTCTCAACTTTTTTCTTAGCTTTAGTTTCTTGAAGGTGCTTTCTTTCACAAATTTTCTTCCAAAATGTGTTTTTCCCCAAAGAAATAATTTACATAATGGTAATGGTTTTAAAGTTGTGGTGCAAAAAATCTTAAAAAATAGTCTTTCCACTAAAATGAGTTTTCCTAAAAAAATCGTCTTACCCTAAAATTAGGATAAAAAAATATTTAATTTTTTTATTTTTATTTCCAAAATAATTTTTAACGTAATAAATAATTTTTAACGCAAACAAAACTTTTCTCTCCCTTTCTAACATTTGGTAAATTTTGGCTAACTTGGATAAACATATTTTTTTTCCAAAAAACTTTGTTTCCTAAATTATGTTTATGTAAAATAATTTTTTCTCTTTTCTTATAAAAAATATTTTTCTAAAAAGCTAAAATTCTCCAAAGAAATTTTTATATAATTTTATTTGATTTTTTTCCAAAAATTATTTTTTCCCAAATAAATAATTATTTCTGCAAAAGTAATTTTCTTCTCGAAAAAATTTTGGTTCTAATGTTTGGTAAATTTTTTCTACTTTCGGTAAAAAGTGTTATTTATAAATTATGTTTTCCTAAAATTATTATACTAAAGTTTTTTTTTAAATTTTTATACCGAAAAATAATTTTTCCCGAAATAAATAGTTTTCAATGCAAAAATATTTATTTCTTTCTTTGAAACAAAAGTTTGACACATTTTTTTCTAATTTGGGTGAACATATTTTACTCCAAACTAATATTCTTACATTAGGATTTTCTTAATAAACTGTTTTTCCAGAAATATTATTTTGATAATAAAATCTTTATAGAATCAATTTTCCCCTAAGATGATTTTTTTCCAAAATAATACTCATTTCCTTAAAACATGTATCATAAAATATTATTTTTATTTAATTTTTATTTCTAAAGATAACTTTACACGAAATAAAAAAATTTTAATGCAAACATAATTTTTTTCCAAAAATTTTGTTTTTTAGTGTTTTTTAAATTTTTTCTAATTTGTTTAAACAAAATTTTTTCCTAACGAAGGGTTTTTTCGTAAATAATGTTTTGCGAAAAAAAGTATTTTTCTTCCAAAGAAAATTTGTTTTTTTTTCTAAAAAGTTAAATTTTTCCAAAAAAAAACTTATTTTGATAATTTTTTTTTTAGTTTTGATTAAATAATTATTTTGGTATAAAATCTTAAAAATATATTTTTCTTCGGAAATTATTTTTTTTTGAACAATACTTATTTCTATAAAATATTCTAAAAAAATATTTTTTTATTATTTTAATTTACAAAAATAACCCCGAAATAAAAAATGAAGTAAATAATTTTTCCCTAAACAATCTTTGTTTATAATGTTAGAAAATTGTTTTCCTATTTTGGCAAACATATTGTTATCCTAACAAATTGTTTTTTCCTAAATTATGTTTAGTAAAAATAATTTTTTCAAACTTTCCAAAAAAATTCTTGTTTTGATAAATTTTTCTAATTTTAGTTAAGTACTTTTTTCACAAAATTCTTAAAAAATAGTCCAAAAATGATTACATATTCCCCTAAATATAAATAATTTTTTCCTCCAAAAAATCTTTGATTCTTATGCTTGGTAATTTTTTTGGGTAACATATGTTTTCCTTACAAGTAGTTTTTTCCTAAATTGCGTTTTTCTCGTAAAAAATCTTCAAAAACTAATTTTTCCCTTAATATGTTTTTTTCATAATAAAATACTTATTTCCCTGAAATTTTGTTCCTAAAAAACATTTTTAAATTTTAGATTTGTATTTCCGAAAATAATCTTTCCCGAAATAAAAAGTTAAATAAATAATTTTTCCTCAAAAATTCGAATGTTTGGTAATTTCTTCTTATTTGGGCAAACATATATTTTTTTAAAAAACTTGTGTTTTCCTAATTAAACATATTGGTTCGCAAACAAACTGTTTTTCCTAAATTGTGTTTCATCGTTAAAAAAATCTTTTTTTTTTTTCAAAAGAAAATATCTTAAAAAAATATTTTTTCTAAAAAGAACACGCTGTCAAAAAAATTCTTATTTTTGATAAAATTTTCTTTTGGTTTGATTATTTTTTTCGTATGAAATTTTAAAACATTGTTGTTCCATAAAACTTTTTTTCTAAAATATGCTAAACGCTAAAACTTTATTCCTAAAAAACTATTTTTTTTAGTTTTTACTTCCAAAAATAATTATTCCCAAAATAAATTATTATAAAAAATAATTTTTACACAAAAAATCTTTTTTCTAAGTTTAATATTTTTTGTGTGTTTTCGTAAAAAATATTGTTTTCAAAAGAATATTTCTTACAAAAAAAAAATTTTTCTCAAAAGAATATTTCTTAAAAAACTAGTTTTTCCAAAAAGTTAAAATTTTTAAAAAATTTGTTGATGCAAGTTTTTTTTCTAAAGGAGAAAATAAAAAACTACTAAGTACTTACGCAGTTTCCTTATAATTGGAATAATTTTTTGTGAAATGTGTTTCTTTTGGTCCTGAAAGGGTTGAGTAGATTTACAATAAATGAGCAACGCAGGCTATGTGCGAGTAATGATTTTGATTTTTCGACAGCGGAGCAATCGAATGGGAAAGAAAAAGTGAGGAGCAATAGTAAGAGGTTGAGTTGCAACACTGTGCCAAGGTTATGCATTCAATTCGCAAGCGATCCATGCTTACCTGTGCGCCGCATTCCCTGCATCTACCCAAAAAGGCATTTCGCATAATTTCGATTGAACCACAGTACTCGGCTGCTGGGGCGTATGAGTGATTTTAATTTGATTTCGTTGTAATTTAACTGGTTTTCGTTGCATAATTCAAAAAATCGAAACAAAAATAAGCGCATTTAGGGCTTCATTGTTTTGTTCGAAAAAACCTACTACCTTTGGCGCCTCACTTAACCCTTTCACTTCACTTCACTTCACTTACATGCATACATACCTCCGTCCCAGCTAACTGCATATGAATCAAATTCATTCCTTCATTCAACCCAGCGACCACAATGATTTTCTAATTTTCCGCGCTTTTGCAATCTGAAGTGGAATTTTCCACATGCATTCACATGATTACAAACGGCGACAGCAGCTGGAGGTACATAGCGTTGAATCCGCAAGTAATACTTGTACAGCTAGCAAGCTATAGTTGTTAGGGTGGTAACCAAGCAGAAGAAATGCAGCATGCAAGCCAAACCAATAAAAACAAAAACTCAAATGCATTTTATTACTTAATATGTGGCGCTTAGGGAAAACAGAAGCAGTGGTAGCAGCAGCGGCAATAACAGCAGTTAGCAGCGTTTGAGCATGTACGGCATGATAGGGCAATCGTTTGGTTGGCGAGCGCGAACCAACCGCCAACCGCAGTCGCATATGTATGTATGTACATAGTAGCAGTGCGAGTATAGTCAATGGCGACTTTGTTAGCCGCGGCCCCAACAGCACCAGCCACAACAAGGGCAACCGCAGCTATCGCAAGCCACCATGAAAATTTCCAGTCACTACACATTACCGGTGCGCGGAGCGCTAATCCGCTAGCAGGCGTATTTCATGCACTGTCTAAGGCACGAGTACAGTGTGGCGCTCGGTGGGAAAAGGGTTTGTGCTTTTAGATACAATACAAAGAGATGGAAGATGAATGGCGTGTGTATGGTGGAGGAGAGGGGCGTGCGGTAATTTCCAAATTCAATGGAAAATCACTCGAAAATGCAATTAATTAAAAAGGATTTGTAAACGAAGCAGCTGTTCTGCCAATGTTGATGAGCAAAAGTGAGCAGCATCTTGTGTTGGTGAAGGCTAAACGGATAAAAACAAAGGCGCATGAAAAAGGGTCAAAGGTTGTTTGTAAGCTGATTTTTATTTACATACAAACATTTGTATGAGTGGTGGGTAAGCGAATTTGAAGGCTGCCGTCGAAGCGGGGCTTTGTTTGTCAATGCTTTGCTATGCCTAAAAGCTGAGAAATTGCCGAACATTAGAAAGAAAGCTATGAATGCATATTCTGCCAAAAAGTCTTGCTGAAATGCCGAATAAAAGTCCTTTATTGTTCAATTTAAATAGGGACACTAAAGAGTACGCCTGCATTGAAAGTTTTTTTAGATGTTTCTGTATGTAAATTTGTATGCCATTGAACAGTACGGCAGACCAGGCAGCGACTATCTGACTGGTAAAAATTATAAAGTTTTAAAGCACACTCTTTGACATTATTCAACGGAGTTTAAGATTAGCGAAGGGATGGTGCAAAAGTTAGGGCTTGGCATTAATCCAGCTAAAACCACTATCATTCCATTTCCCTATGAAAAGAGCGCCGCCTGGAATGAGACACTTAACGTTGGGGTCGTGGTCAACTTCGCCAGCGAAGTGCAAGACTCAGGACTAACCCTAGACACCAAACTTCTATGAAAAAACATGTGGATTCGACTGTCTCCAAGGCCCCGAAAGTCTTAACGGCGCGTAAGCGCCTAGCAGGAAAGCCCTGAAGAAACAGTCCCAAGGTCTTAAGATGCCTATATGGCATGTTAGTAAAACCAATAATAACCTATGGAGTGGTAGCTTGAGTTTAAAGGACTAATCTGGCTACGATGGGACAATTGCTCACCAAGCTATAACGACTGGCACGAATGTGAATAACAGGAGCAATGCGCTAGAAGTAGTCCTCGAACATGAGCCTCTTCGTATAACCAATGAACAGGTCTCCGAAATAGCTTTACTAAGCTAGGAGCATTTCTGTATCAAGAGGAAATTTTTGGAAAGGATGTCGCTTACTATATTTTGGCGGTTAGGCCTCGATATCATCTGGGAACATGGAGAAGCTAGGGAATTCGTTTTCCTTAGCACTATTTCCGAGAGATGACATAGGCAGAACCATAACTTTTGAGAGGAGGTTTAAAATAGAGTTATGCAGAAAAGCAACCGGCAATCTGGCTTCGAGAGTCCTGCGTACCCTGCAATAGTAGACAAACGGCTCGAAAAATACAGAAGGAATCGGAGCAGTAATCTTCGGACCCATGACCAGGATCTCTGTTCCTATCGGGAAATAACCGACAATTATAAATGAAATGTACCGGAACATAATGTAAAGCGATAGCCGGGCCTCGCCGCGCTCAAGGCTCTCTTATCGTATGAACTGAAATCCTCATTAGTCCATTAGTGCATTGAGCACCTTGACTCTATTGGTAGGCATAGCAACATCCAGTTAGCATGGGTACCCGGCCGCAGGGTAATAGAGGGTAATGAGACAGCGGACTGTTTCGCAACAGAGGCGACACCCATCATTCCAATTGACCGTGAGCCATTCCCATGCTGGATGCTCATTTCCTTGAAACCCTTCCTCAGAACAAGTCTCCGTTGGGATAATGCAAAGGAGTTGAATCTCCCTATTCGATCTTCTAAAGGGTGTTTTTTAGACATGTGGTTTTCAAGAGAAAATAAAACGCATACAGTTTAATGTTATGGCCTAGAATTTAGCTTTATTATAAAGATAAGGGTTTGCCATTATGTTTTAAAAATGATTTCGGGCAAGTGACCGCCGCGGCTGGCTCGAATAAATTCCAGCTGAGGGGCGCAATTTTCGACCACTTTTTGCAGCAATTGGGGCGGTATGTACGTTTTGCAAACGTTGTTCCGGAGTAAGTCTGTTCATTATGAAATGGCAAACCAAACTGAGTATAAATCAAGTAACAGCTGTCAAAAAGACCAAAAAGGCTTCATTGAAAACCACACGTCTAAAAAAAACCTTTAGATGATCGCCATCTGGCCTGGACGATAAACTCTGAATGCGATGACATCATATTTGCGCAGCTTGGCTAGCACGTATATATGCGAACTGCATGCGGAGGTGGCATATACCCTAGTCTTAGAGGTTCATTAGTTTTGTATACATACCGAAGGTCAGAAATGGCTCTGATGACAAACGCACACAGGGCTATATAACTATTTTAACTCCAATGCATTTTCAATAACGTGCCTTGTACTTTCATTTGCGCACACTGTGCTTACAGTGCTTAAAATGATGCTTGAAGCCTGAGGAATACAAACTGGGAAGTGGGCTTCTAACTGAATCCTGCTTTTATCTTTCGCGGTGTGTGTATGGGTACGGTCTGGCTGCACTTGGGCTTCATCATTATTTTTATTTTTTCATTGAAAAGGACTCATAAGATTTGTTGCACTAAAAGTGTATTGCATTTAATACAACCCAATTTAATAGCATACTAAAATGATGCAGCTATTTTAGCCTTGACGGAAATTTCAATAAATTCACTAAACTCGCTTTACACACTATTTCGTACGCCTTACCAGTTATTATCAGCCATCCACCAACGTGAAAGAGCGCTATATTTTTAAGCAATAATTGCCCTAATTTTGCCATGAACACGCTTCTGAATTTCATTTCGGCTTCAATAATGCTGAAATACTTAAATAATACGCATTTAATTGAGTTGCCACATTTATATTCGAGCAAACACGCTTTCGGTTTTTTGGTTGCAGCATTTCAGGCGCTTAACCCAGTTTATTTTTGTGTCGTACTTGTATTTTTGGTGTTAATCATTTATTGGTTAGCACGCAATTTATTGAGGATATTAAATTGATTATTGGTTGCCGACATTTAGATTCGATTTTGTATGAGCGCAAAACGACGAATTGAATTTTTAACGACGGAATGGGTAACGGTTGTAAATTATTACTCACTGAAATAGACAAATGTACTTAGGAGATAAGCGGAAGAATCGAAAATAAGATTTTGATATAAAATGTGCATAGTATTGTAAATCTATTCAACATTCAGGATTATGAACACAGTGTAAAATTGTCTATGCCGAAATCTTTGAACGATTTTTCCATTATTCTGTGCGAAAATTGCTGGAAATAGCAGAGGAAGAGGCAGGTCTTCTCTTTGATGGAAATACTAGGTGAAGAAGAGCTTGGGCTCATCTGGAAACCACGAGCTTTATCGGATTCAGCAAAAATCGTTGAAGTTGAATATATAATAGGGTTGAATCTAACATTTTTTATATATCAGATTTTTTCAAGATCTGGGCGATAGGTATAAAAGGCACAGTCGAATGCAACGACAAAGGTAAAAATACATAAAAATATGTACTGACAAAGATTAAGGAGAAGATGGAGGTCAAGATGAATATGAAGATGAATAGGAATAAAAAGGTGAAGATGGAGATAAAGATAAAGATAATGAAAAAGACAAAGATAGAGATAGAGAAAAAGGTAAAGATAAAGATAAAGATAAAGATAAATATAAAGATAAAGATAGAGATAAAGATAAAGATAAAGACAAAGACGAAGATAAATTTAAAGATAAAGATATAGATAAAGATAAATATAAAGATAAAGATAAATATAAAGATTAAGATAAAAATAAAGATAAAGATAAAGATAAAGATAAAGACAAAGACAAAGATAAAGACAAAGACAAAGCCAAAGACAAAGATAAAGATACAGATAAAGATTAATATAAAGATAAAGATAAATATAAAGATTAAGATAAAAATAAAGATAAAGATGAAGATAAAGACAAAGATTAAGATAAAAATAAAGATAAAGATAAAGATAAGGATAAAGATAAAGATAAAGTTTAATATAAAGATAAAGATAATGATAAAGATAAAGACAAAGATAAAGATAAAAATAAAGATAAAGATAAAAATAAAGACAAAGATAAAGATAAAGATAATGATAAAGATAAAGATAAATATAAAGATAAAGATAAAAATACAGATACAGATACAGACAGAGATAAAGACAAAGTAAAAGATGAGATAAATGTAAAGATAAAGATAAAGATATAGACAGAGATAAAGACAAAGTAAAAGATGAGATAGATACAAAAAACAGATAAAGATGAATACAAAGATAAAGTTCAAATTAAAGTTAAAGTTGAAGATAAAGATAAAAATAAAGATAAAGATAAAGATAAAGATAAAGAGAAAGATAAAGATAAAGACAAAGATAAAGATAAAGATA
>JAPVRG010220666.1:0-16804 GCA_029783565.1 Rhagoletis cerasi | reverse complement strand
ATAGGTTTCTCGGAAACGGCTCTAACGATTTTGATGAAACTTTGTATATTCGTATAAGGTTGCCACCTATTCGAAATTATTTATAAACAAAATAAAACAGCATAATATGGGTATCAAATGGAAAGTATTTTGAAAATGCCTTATTCAGAGATATTTTTGAATGGAGTTGCCACCTACTTCTTATTGCATATTTACATATTGAAATAATTGTCTAGAAAATTGAGATACGATAGTACAATTCATGGGCACAAAAGAAAGCTATTAAACAAGGGGTTGCCTTATAGTACGTGTTATCCCTTAGGATATTAGAGCAAGGTTGCCACTTATTTTCAATTATAAAAAGTTTACTAAATCAATGCACTATGGACATCAAATGAAAGGTATTTTTGAGGACTTTAAATTCGGAAATATTTTCGATGAGGGTTGCCACGTTTTTTGTGATAAAAATTTGTGTCTTATTAATGTATGTATACACAGAATATATACTCCAAAATTACTCTTTATCCTGGCATTTTTCTAAATAGGGATGCCACCTCATTTTTCATTAGGATATTTATTTAATTTGTTAGATTTAAAAAGTAACAATTTTTTTTTAACTTTATTTCTAAAATATTCTTTTTACAGAATTTTGAGGCCTTGATTGAGCGTAATATGTTGTATTTTCTCCAGTAAAGCGTAAAAGTATAAAATTAAGTTAAAATCTACAACCAATAAGAAACAACACCGTAATTAATCATCTTCGATGAAAAATGCCACATGCCGACCATTCATAAATGTGTGAAGTGTTCACGTCATTTAAATTGCCAAAACGTAGCACTATCGATTGGCAACAAGCTAACAAAAAGCAAACAGTATTAAGAAATATGTAGAGACTTCAATCGTCAGATCTTCCGGGCTAGTAATTTATGAAATATACAAGATTGTACATGTATGTACAATCTACATGTATTACTCAAATTTAAGCCTAATTAAAACCCGACGCAATTAATGAATATTAAGCGAAATATAGGAAAGAATGATGACAAGCTCATAACAGTGTGGATCTGAAACCTTTTTTCAATTTTACTCACTAATTTTTATTAATTGATAAATTAGTTTTATGAAAAAAATTCGAACTTTAACAGGGAAAACATGGAGAAAATAATGGATTTTTTTTTAAATTCTTCATTTGTATTAAAGCCTGTTCTTTTACGAAAAAATCTAGCTACCAATGAAGAAAATCGGTGAATAAATAAAAGAATGGTGAATGGGCAAATAAATATGCGCATTGATTTTTTTTAATGATATATTTTTTTCTTAAAAGAACAGGCTTTAACATTTAACATTTATATTTGAAAATTTTTCTCTGTTAAAGTTGGCGTTTTTTTCATACAACTTCTCCACTAAATAACTCAAAATGTTGACGGGATACGGTTTTTCTGAAAATGGTATCGTAATCTAGAGGTAAAAATTAAGTTTAGGTATGATATTTTTGCCTGACTACTGTATTATTAGACTCATAATTGAATTAAAATAGGCGTACGAAGAAATTGGGAGATTCAGTACCTCAGCAAGCTGACTGAGATGAACTTTTAGATACCTTAAACATGGTTATTATTAAAAAAAAAGTATATGGTCGATTCTACAGAAAATTAAAATGTTTGTAACGTTGAACGCTGTAACCAAATTTCATCTTTAAAAAATCGATCGGAAACTTTAACATGAGTTTGTCATTGGAGGTAACCGATTGCCACCATATAAAGATTTTTGGGGCGGAACTGTGATAACCTGAGCGAGTGATTGTTAAAACGGTGTTTTTTAATCTCACTGGCATTGTACTATGCTGTTCAGCCGGTTTTTTTTCGACCGAGTTAAGGATTGTTGAATGCAAATCGCAAGTAGTGGCACCATTTTCGTCTATCAACTGACACGGTGGGATAAATTGCCACCGTTTGGCTGAAGGGTACTGAGAGTTTGAGTGGCTTTTAATTTTCTCATTGAAAAAATCAGACCAAATGAATTCGGTTGCATTAAAAATATCAAAATGTTTCCATCTGCTACCCGCTTTTTTAAGGAAATGGTATTGTATTTGGCATATGCCTGATATTGCTAGCCAAGCGACGATATATTGACGTTCTGTTGGAGACCGGTGAATGCGCTGGCGGATCTTGGCAACGGTGAGACTAATGGTAAACTATGGCGGATGCACTGGTGGGGTTCGGTGGCCCTTGGCGATGGTTGGTCTACTGATAGCGCCGTTAGGTGCACTGGTGGTTCTCCCTCTGCTTAGTGGCAATGTAGGGGATACAGGTGGTAACCTGAGAATACACCCATCGTTCGTTCGAAGGCCGTCGGCAACGGCGGGAAAACGGCTAACTACTAGTGGACTAGTGCACGGCAATATTACGTTAATTATCTTCTCTGTCATTTTATCTTACCGCTGTCGAACATACATATGTGTTACACTTTTTTCCATCACAAAGCGAGACGCGCCGCGATAGAAATATTATTTCGGAAAAATCACTTACAGCAAAATGGCTTTCGTTCTGTACATGATTTAGAAAATAAAATAACCATCTCTGCAAAAACTAGAATACATTTTTTTGTAGGCTTCAAGGCGGGTCGCGATGCTGGTAACAGAGGAAGAGAAGGGCCTCCCCGGCAAAGAGCAGGTGGAGAAGGACTTGGCTTCACTTGGAATTTCCGATTGGCGTCAGTTGGCACAGAAGAGAATCGAATGGCGTACTTTGATGGACTGGGTCCAAATGGCTTAGGTGGTTACAGAGCCAATCAAGAAGAATAAATCGAAACTGCGGTAAGATGTACAAGCATACAGCACATATGAAATCATTTGATTAGTCGCTATGTCATCAAATACTAAATTCATCATGCTCACGAAATAAGCGGCTACTTTTGTAAAAGAAATAATTAAAAAGAATTTTAATTTGAAAGGAACGAAAAATGAATGGCAAAGCAAGAAGCAGCAAAAAACTGATATACATGAAACAATGCTGTGAGCTGATCACTTTTTGCAAGCGTGTCTTTTAAAAGTGTGACGGGCATGTACAAAGTAAATGAAACTGAAATATAAGAAATGACAAGCTCAATAAAAAATAGCATAAATTAAAAGATCGTTAACAAGTAACTATAAATCATTAACAAAGAAAAGTTTAAAATCAACATGCAATCACATACATACATAACAATTTGTACGTACAAATAATGATGCCCATTTTGGACTCAGCTACATACTTAGATACATATATAACAGTGTTGCCACCTTTAAATATTTTAGATTCCAAAATACCAAAAAATTGTTCATCATTAATCCGGCGGAAGTGTAGTAACAAAATGTTACAATACCAAAATTTCTAATAAAATGTCTATAGTTTATATTTGTATTTCCAGTTAAATAAAATATAAATTAGACGTAGTTCATTTTTTAAATAAAATTAATGGATAAAAGCAGGGACCGAAAATAGCAGTTATTCTTTCCAACAGTTAAAATTGGCCAGATATTTTTTAAGTCGAAATAAAAGTCTTTTCCGGATAATAAACAAACCGCTTATCCAAATTAAACAAATTTGGTATCAAATGAAAGAGGACTTAAATAGCTTTTAAACATAAATAACGAACGAAGGTTACCACCTCCATTTATAGTTTTTTTTTATAATTTAATACAAAATTATGTGATATACCTGTCCCAAGGTTTGTTCTATGGTAATTAAATAAAATTTTTTGTTGAAATATGTTTCAATATGTGGCTTTCCTCGTTTAGTCATTTCAGTTTTAAAGCTATTTTCGTCTTATTTCATTTGATACCAAATCTGTTTAATTTGGATAAGCGGTTAGTTTATTATCCGGAAAGGACTTTTATTTCGGACTTAAAAAATATCTGGCCAAGTTTAACCGTTGAAAAAAATAACTGTAAAGTATTGCGAACTGAAGCATACATACATATTTAATTCTAGCAAGACATCATTTTTAGTGTCAAAGGTCGGTGTTATGCAGACGAACTTTTGTTTGGCAAGCGAGATTGCTCCTTAGTTTGCTCTGAGCTGGTTAGACCGAGTTCGGCACAGGGTTGCACGTTGATTATGGTTTCCGAGCATATTGTCAACATGAAATAAAAATTGCAGATGTGTATATAATATGCAAACATTCACAATTTTTTATTCTCTTTTTCTTCTTCTTGATTGGCGCTGTAACCCCTCAGCGATTTTGGCCGAGTCCATCAAAGCACGTCAGCGGTTTCTCTTCTGTGTCAGCTGGCACCAATCGGAAATGCCAAGTGAAGAAAAGGCCTTCTTAACCTAGTCTTTCCAACGCAGAGGAGGCTTTCCTCTTCCTTTTTTGAAGCATCGTGACCTGCGTTGTATACTTTCAGAGCTGGAGCGTTTCTATCCAGTCGTACGAGATGAACAAGCCAGCGTTGCCGCTTTATTTTAATTAGCCGCACTATGTCTATATTGTTTTAAAGGTCATACATACAACTCATCATTTAATCGTCTGTGGTATTCGCCATCGCCAACGCGCAAAGGCCCGTAAATCTTCCGCAGAATATTTCTCTCGAAAACTCTAAGAGCTGCCTCATCAGATGATTTCATTGTCCATGCTTCTGCGTCATACACCACCACGGGCATTATGAGTGACTTTGTACGAGGCGAGAGGACTTTATTTCTCAATTGCCTACTCAGTTTGAAAGAGTTTCGTTGGATTTTAAGGCTGCCATTGTTATAGGTGTTATTGCTGGTTCCTAAATAAACGAAATTGTCTACTTTTTCAAACTTGTAACTGTCAACAGTGACGTGGGTGCCAAGACGCGTATGCTCTGACTGTTTGTGTGATGACAGGAGATACTTCGTTTTGTCCTCGTTCACCACCAGACTCACACGCTTTTCTTCTCTATTTAATTCCGGGAAGGCAGAACAGACGTAGACCTTGTTTTTACCGGCAATTGTATGCTCTTGTATAGAATTGTGCCTGAGCGGTTCTTTTTATCTTCACCAATATCATATTAAAGAAATTACACGAAAGGGAGTCACCTTGTCTGAAACCTCGTGCAGTATCATACGGTCCGGAGGGGTCCTTCCCAATTGTCATGGAGCTGGTGTTCATTTGATACAGCCGTATCAGTTTAACACAGAACCAAACTTAGACATCGCGGCATAGAGACAACTTTTTTTTCGTGCTGTCGAAAGCGGCTTTGAAATCAACAAATAGATGGTGTGTGTCGACTCGATTTTCGCGAGCCATCTCCAATATTTGGCGTATCGTGAATACCTGGTCTATAGTGGATTCGAAAGGTCTAAAGCCACAATCTTTCACACAATACGCTCGATAAGACCTTGTAACCTGCGCTTAGAAGGCTGATCGCGCGGTAGTTGGCGCGTATGGCGGGGTCGTATTTCTTGTGGATTGAGCAGAGTACACTTAAATTCCAGTCGTCGGGCATGCGTTAATCTGACCATATTCTGCATATCGACTCCACATCATATCTGGAGAGCAGGTGTGATAGTCGAAGTTTTGCCCTGGAAACGTGCCTTCCATCTATCACGACATTATATGTTTGGTTTTCCCCTTTTTTCAATCTGGAGACAGCCATGTAGCTTGATGGATATTTTTATGCTGGAACTTCGTACTGCATACTACAATGTTTCGGGCTTCGGTGAAGTCAATCAGCCTCAATCTATTATCGGACGTTTCGTCGCGGCGGCTGAATTTTCCGACAGTGGCGCACAGACCCCTTCTTTGACCTCCTTTAAAATGAAATCTCCAAGCATGATTTTGATATCGTGACGGGGGCAGAGCTCATACATGCGCTGCAAACGCTCATAGAATATATCCTTGAGTGCCTTGTCTTTCTCTTCCGTCGGGCGTGGGCGCATATGCGCGAGATGTTGAAGAATATCTGTTCGTCCACCGGGGTGAACGGCAGTACTCTATGATGGAGTCTCTCCTCCACCACAAATCCAACATCGAATTTGCGCTCCTTTACGTGGCAGCTATAGTAGACTTCGCAAGGCCCCACGCTTTTCTTACCGTTCCCCATCCATTGCATTACTTGGATGGCGGTGATGTCAGCCTTTGTGTTCCCTAGGACATCAACCAGCCGGGCAGAGGTACCTTCCCCATTAGGGGCCGGATATTCCAGGTTCATACCGTCATCAAGTGAAGTGGATCTCATCCGAGGCTTTGCTTTATTTTTCATTGGGTGGGGTTTAACGTGGCGGGACCCAAACCCAGGGCACGCCCTCTAAACTTTCACTCGCTCCCAAACGGGAACGTTTTCCTTCACCTGCACAGTAAACATTTGTAGTTAATTGCAGCTGGTATCATTTCTACCATGACACGTATACTTAAGATTTACTTCAACTCAAAATATTTTAGCACCCTACCCTGGAACTTTTTCAACTCAGAACATTTTAGCACCCTATCCTGGAACTTTTTAAATATCGCTTTATAAAGTTAACACTTGAAAAATTTTATACTCAACAAATAATGTATACTGTCCAAGGAGAATTCATATAAGGTGGTAGCGGTAGTACAAAAACAAAAACTTGCATGTATTTTGTTCTTGCTTTCGGTACACTAATGTCAAATTTCAGCTATTCTTCGCTCAAGGAAGAAGAGGGACAGCAAATTCCAACACTCTCATTTTTTCACTCACTTATAAGAAGTTTTGACACATGTGTACCGAAGCGAATCAAAACAGCTGTTCTAGCAACACCACCTTATATGAATTCGTCTTGATACTGTCTTTTACAAAATTCTCACAAAAAAAAACTAAGGAATACACATACATGCTGGAAAACTGATTAGGACGTTGAGCACCACTTTCAGCTCCGTTCAAATTAGAAAGGATCTCTCCGCGCCGTTTGAGACCAAATGGGTTTTTAGATAAGGTGATTCACTCGCATGCGAATTTTTCAATCTGATATTGATAAAGATCATATAAGTTGCCATTTTGAAACCAGCAGAATTTTCCAGCTTAAATAAAGAAGTTAAGGAGGTTGGTCTAGCGGTGAGCGAGGACAAGACAAAGTACCTCCTAGCAACACATAAAAAGTCTTTGTATATTGGGACACACGTCACTGTTGGCAGTTTTAACTTTGAAGTGGCGAAGGACTTTGTCTACCTAGGATCCAGCATAAACACCACCAAATTGTGTCTGTCTGGAGATAAAGTGAAGAACAACTCTTCCCAACAGGTGCTGCTTTGGGTTCGGTAGGCAATTGAAAACGCAGAGTCCTCTCTCGACGACCAAAAATTACGCTCTAAAAATCTCTCTACATGCCCGTCCTTTTATATGGCGCAGAAACGTGGACGATGTCGAGCACAGATGAGAAGGACTTGGGTGCTTTCGAGAGAACTATTATACGTAAGATCTACGGCCCTGTTCTCGTAGGCGACGAGTACCGAAGAAGATGGAATGACGAACTATACGAGCTTTTTAACGACATGGGTATAGTTAAGCGCATAAAAATACAATGATTCTTCTGGCTTGGACATCTTTTACGCATGGATGATGACGCTCCCGTGAAAAGATCCTTCGACTCCGCACCCATCGGTGGATAGGTGCCCACGAACACAATGAAAGGAAGAAGTCCAGAAGGAATTGTCTGCACTTGGGGTGAACAACTGGCACAAATCCGCAAAGGAGAGAGACAATTAGCGAAGCTTTTTGGTCTCGGACCAAACCGAAAAACGGTTGCAGTGCCAAATAAGAAGAAGAAAATTAAAATCTTTACACATGTATATAGTGCTTGTCAAAAAAACTGTAATTTACTGTTAAAACTGTAAATATGTCAACGAATAACATAACATATGGCTTATAAAAGTTGAGAATGCAACTTCAACTGTAAGCGCTACCTACCTGCCCTATCTTGTATTTATTTAACTTAAATTTTATTTGGATCGGCAGACCTCTTACCTTTCGCAACGTATTGCACGCACAGTATACATTTCCTTCCGTTGTCGAACACATCGCCATGAAGGATGACTGTCTCGATAATTATATCAAATATCCTTCTTCAGTAAGCTTATACTATGTTCAAACAGGCACCTATTTGGCAATTAAGAACCTTTTCAGAAATTAAAGCCTTAATTGTAACCCAATTTACCATACAAAATTTGAAATTATTAATTGCCAATTAATACTTAATTGGCAATTAATTTGTGTCCGATTCTCTATGCAACCCTGTGAAGAGTGTTTAATTTTGATTTCCTGGTATGTGTATTGAATAAATAACAATCCTCGAGGTTTGTGTATTGAATAAATAACCACCAGGGATGGAACATTAAATTTTCAAACTGTAAATATGTATGTTCATATGTATGTAGTTAAAAAAATCAGAGGACAACCTCTCCCTTCGATAGCATATCAACTTTTAGACTTACATCAAGCAAATTTTGCTATAAAAAGACAAAATATTTTCGAGCAGTGCGAGACAAAACTGTTTTAGGAAAGGTGAATCACTTTCCTCCGAGTTCTTCGTTTTAGAAAGAAATATTCTCTGCCTATCTGGCGAAATCAACTACAGTTACGTTACTTTGACCACCCTTTTGTATCATTTATATGCTCCTTCACAAAGAGAGGCTATTGGACAAGTTACCCGCACCAGAAAATGCGCTGAAATCTCAATAAAAATAAGAAAAGATTTCCTGAAAGGTTATTTGGCTACGTTCCAAATGTACCTAAAATGGTGTGCTTGTAACGAATGTACTTTCAAATTAAAGAAAGGTACGATTGCACCAATTTTTCCATCACTGTAGCTAATGGAAAATCTGACTGTGTGTCGCTAATAGAGCAGTGTGAACACCCAAACACGTTGGCTCAATTAAGAAGTTGGCTCTATCAAATTTCTGTCTGAACATGCTTTTAGCGTTAAAGTTTCCGAGAACAATTTTTAGTCGGGTGCTAATAGACTTTATTTTTTGAATTCATTGCCTTCTTCCTTTTTTTTGTATCGTGTGCACAAACATCTGGTTCACTGACAAGAATTTACGTCCTTGCAACCACGAACACTACATAAAACACGAAATCTACATAAAAAAAAGTTGAAACTGGTGTATTGCTCGAAATATATATAATTTTTTTCTAATAAAAATCATCTTCCGTTCAAAGTGAATACTATCGATATCATTATCACCGAAAGCAATCTGCTTAAAAGAAACAAATTACGTTTAATTTTGTGTGATGAATAGCAACGTGTTTAAATATCTTATTATTTTGGAATAATTGGATTATTTGTTACATACCTATACATATATTCTGAAGAAACAAAAATTCACATCGGATAAATATTATTCGAAATTAGATGGGGGAAAAATAGCGCAAATTCCAGTCTCTGATTTCAATATTATTTTTTGTACTTTTTAAAATTCGTTTATTACTTTTTGATGTTCGATGATGCTGCAATTAAGATTACGTCAGCGGTAATTTTGTTAAATGAGTAAGAGTAATTGGCATCAATGAGCCTCATTCACGGAAGAACAACAGCAATTGAACTGGCAGTTATCATAAAAATGGTTCAGATGAATTGTGAAAAAATAGTAATCAAACGCCTCTTTGAATTTGGCTCGCTGATTATTTTTATAGCCAAACTGGATTCATAGAATTATTTTCCCTTTTTTAATGTAAGTGGCGGCATAGGAATGTTATATGAAGTGATGCTCTAGTTGAGCGTTGACCTTGATATTGCTGGTGGGATGCTTTTAGTGGCGTCTATTTCTCTTTACTCAACAATTGAAGTATGCCACTTCAATTTCCATTTTAAGAACAAATGAAGTGAGTTTTTCTGACTTGAACACATAACTTATTTTTACACAAATATATAATTAAAGAGGGTGATATACATATGTATGTATATTAGGGTGTTTTTTTGCGACTATTGTTTTTTTTTCACTTTGAAGTTTTGTGGAAAATACCTTAAGAAAAACTCCCTGAAAATTTGAACCCTTAATATTCACATTAAGTACTCGCCCAAGGCGTTCAAAGATTTCCCATATAAAATACAGGTAAACTTTGATATTTTTTCTTTAAAACTCTACAGCTCAGAGGCATTTTTTAATACAATCTTGGTCAATGATAGGATTTCTTCAGAATTGAATGTTCTACAAAAGTGTCCATTGCAGCGTAACCCTAACTCCCACCAGCGCGTTAGTACGGGTCACTGAACCCAATTTTTTAATGAAATTCTCGTCTTTTAGCCCCTTTCTCGTAAACAACAACAGCTACAGAAAAAATTAAAATGACAAATTTGTAGTAAATTTAATTTCCTACAAAAAGTTCAATAACACCAAATCACTAATATCGATATTTCTTGAGAAATATGGGGTTTTGAAGATGAGGTAGTGTGGAATTTTCATGGATTATTGAGCTAAATTGTAGAAATTGCTGATTTTTTGGTTTATTTCAAAGCCTTATATCTCAATAAATAACGTCGATAGCGATTTGGTGTTTTTGAACTTGTTTGTAGGTAATTGAATTTAGTTTTCTTTGTTACAATTTCTGGTTGATAAACTCGGCCAAGCCCTACAAGTATACTTGCATTTTGTTGGGTATTGTACAAGTATTTTATACTTTTAGATTTTAGCTAACAGTAGTATGTACACATAGAATTCATTCACATATTTAAATATAAATATTTCGATATACATATTATCTGCTTAATTTCGATACACTGAAACACTTTTGCAGCAATCTAATTCCTCTGTTTGAATGCCTTTGTTACCTTTCATCCTATACAACGGCCTTTATCTTAACCCTCTAAAATCGTATGTTCTGCCTGTGTGTGAAAAAAGAATAAGTTTTAACAGCATTCCATCTCTTTTCCTTGATAACAATCCTTTAAAGATGGTTGAAAAATAACTAATTTAGGCTTTGTTATAAAAAGTAACCATTTTAATTCCGTCGTGAGCAAGAAATCTTAGTCAATCTGCATCATTAGCTCCTATGCCCATTAGATGTAAACTTGCTCGTCAATTAGCTTTGCCCATCATCTTTTTACTGTGAGGTGGTTTATAGCAAGCTTGACTCCAGGTCTTCTCATAAAATCGATAACTTCTTCAATCATATTACACGTTAGGTTTATGGAATACGAAAATTTTACCACAAATCTGTTTGGAGATGTAGTTTATTGGGATGCGAGCTAACTGATTATTCAAAAGCTAGAAATTTCCATTTTCTCTTCAGGCTGTTATGTACAAATACTCCGCTTTACTTACATGAAAAACTAACATCTCGTAAGTCCGAATGCTCTTCTTATTTAATTGTTTAAATTTTCGTCAATGCTATACGAGTGTGGAACTCAATTCCTGACACTATTAGGAGCAAAATCAACAAAAGCAACTACAAAAAATATTTATATAATTACTACAATAAACTAAGTTCTGTGCTAACCTACGAGTCTATGTAATAAATTATACCAGTCTTTAAATTTTGTGTGTTTTCTCTTTTCTGTAGATTTATTTAATGTCTTTATTATAATGTTCAATTCATAATTTTTGATTGTTATACCTCCCTGTTGTACTTAAAAAAGATGCTTCAAATTGAAACAAATTAAAATTGAAATTGAAATTGAAAGTAGCACCATTAATATTGCGTTTTTAACTGAAGCCGTAAATGTTTTGCACTGGCGAAAAATTGTTTACTTAATAAATTTGTGGAACAAAATAAGTTTATTAAAAATAAAGTTCGTTACTTAAGTCTTTGGATTTTTGCGGCGAAAGACAAGCAATCGGCCCAAAACAAATAAATCCATGCCTATATGTATTCAGATTTGGAAGGGACTTCGGAGATGATGTTATTCAATCGAAATTAAAAAATTGTTTATGATTATGCTTTTTTTATTATTTTTATGCGCTAGCACCGAATTTGCTTTTGTATTATTAGGGGATTGTGGATTAAGGCAGCAGTTCTAATATGTTTCATCAAAAAAAAAAAACGCCGTTATCCAAATAAGAGTACCATCAATCAAATCGCGAATTTAGAAACCACAAATCATCTTAAAAACACCATTCACATCGGATATTAAAAATTCATATTAAAAAAGCAGCTCGAGAAAAAACCAATGAAGGTTTGCTTCTTTTGAACGTATTCGAATAATACACAAGCACAAATAAAATTTCTTACATACATACATATAAGTATTAAGCCTCGATGTAGCGCTGCGCGCTGTCGTGTGGCACTATGCAACTTTTTAAAAGCTATACTTAACGGCAAATATGAGCCTACACACGTGCAGATGTATATATGTTTGCATTTACATACACGTTTATTTAATTTGTAGAATAAAATGACGTGCGATCATTGAGTCAGACTACTCGGCCACATTAACACAAAAACATCAAAATTAATGCAAAAACAATCCACTCAAGAAGGAAAATGTTGTTGTTATTGCTTGTCATTTGAAATTTGTCTACGGAAAGTGGCAATGACTTCAATCAATAAAATTGGCAACAAAATTAAAACAAAGGTGTCAGAAGATGAACCACATTATCTTTATTTACATATGTATCTATATACATATTTACATATCTTTGTAGATTTGAAAACAACGCACCGAATCCATAGCATTGATGAGTTTGGCACTAACTGGTCGAGAAAAATTTTATTGAGACTAAATTTATTGGCAACAAAAAAGGGTTGTACATTTTGCGATTTCGAATTTTTACAGACGTAGATTGCTTTGTAGCAATGTTTGATCACTTTTGCCACATACGTGTGTATAAGGTGATATCTCGCCCATATATCGACGAATGTGGGTTCATAATCTTCAAATACAGCCCATAAAATGTGCCCGAAGGTAGGCCCATTTTTTGAGAACTCAAATTTCTAGCAGCGATGCTTTCGATGGTACGATTTCCAGGCCTTATGATTGGTTCCAGCTTCTTCAATTTTTTTTTTTTCAAACATTTACCTATTTCTTGCATATTTAGTTAAGTTAGTCAGGCATATGATTTAGTATATGAAATCATCTTGCTTCGACAGAACACATACTAAAATTGGAACGGTACAGAGAAGACTAGTATAGCACCTGCGTAAGTATGGTATGCAAAATCTTAAAGCTTACAAAATTTTTAATCAGCTCAATTTATATCAAAACCTCAATACATTTAAGAGGGCACTCATCCGTAGTGGCTTATGCAAAATCCTTCATCGTAAGGCACCTGTTACACGATCGCGGTATTTGGACCAACATGGACTCACCTAGATATGTATGAATAACTGGAGCCATGAGAACTTGTCCAACCGCCTTCTTAAAAGTTATAGATCTGACCCCTTTTCATACTCATATCAAGATTCAGGCCAGAAGGGCTCTCCTAAGGGTGACTGGTACCAATATCGAAGCAGAGGGGTTTCTTAGTCGTAAAAAGATCGATATTTTGACGAAGCAGTACCGAAGGATACCACGCGCCCAAAGTCCAGCTTTACAAAGAAATTTAAGACTGATCTAAGTAATAGGAATAGTTGGGCAGGCACATTCGAGACATATCGCATAAAACAAACCAGAATAACCTGGTACACTGATAGCTCATTGACTGAAGAGGGTTCCGAAATAGGTGTAGTTTGACCGATTTTGAGATCCTCGGAAAATATGGGAAACATCTATTCATGTTCTAGGCTGAAACATAGGGCATTCCTAGCAACTGCTTAGCCGACGAGCTGGCAAGGAGGGGGACGGAAATATCTGTAGTCAATTCTGCTCAGAATACGGGCATACCTCTAACCTCCTGCAAACACAGACTGGGGGCTGCACTCACCGAGGAGGTAAGCATCAGGTGGGCTGTGGAAACCACCTGCCATACTGCTAGGCAAATTTGGCCAGAGATTGATGTAAATCGATCCATAGCTCTTACTCGGCTGGACCGCTCCTCTCTCAGATTAGTAGTCGGGGTAATCACCGGCCACTGCCTGATGGGCACACACGGTAAAAGGTTAGGATACCCCACCACCGATTTTTGTCGCAGCTGCAGCGACGAGGAGGAGGAGGAGGAGGAGGAAACCATCGAACACTACCTCTGCCATTGTTCCGCCCTGGCCAACGCGCGCAACCAATTCTTCAACAAGTCTTTTCCGGATTGTTTAGCTGACTTGAACTCGGCGAGCTTTCTCTACTTTTTATGCTATATAAAACGCACTACGTGGTTCAACTCCTAAGGGAGGGAAAGAAACGAATGGCTTCGGCCAGTGGTATCGCAACGGGCTTTTCCAGCCTACGTGTGCTACGCGCACTGCACGGGGCAGCCACTCTAACCCAACCTAACCTAACCTAGGCTGAAACATAGGATATAGAAAGATACGCGGACTTAAAAGTCAAGCGAAACTGCCGGAATCAGAGCATTGCTGACTTGACGGACAGCCAAATGGCTAAGGCTTTCAAAACCCATCAGGTAGCATCGGAACTTTTAATGATAAGCTGCACACTCTGGGTCTGACCCTCGAGTTTGGGTCTTCTGAATTACGGAATACATTGGTATTGAAGGAAATGAAATTGCCAATAAATTTGCAAAGAAAGGAGCATCAACCCCTTTAGTCTGAGCAGAGCCCTTCTGTGGCATAGGAAAGTGGGCACCCTCTACCATGGCCAAACAAAAGGAAGAAGTTGAAATAAATCGCTACTTGGAAAGTCTACTAGGCCTAGTGAGCATTCCAAAGTGCTTCCAGGAACATACTTATAACCTAAAACGCTTTAAAGAATACATGAGCTTATCCAAGAACAACTTACTCTGCGGGCCGCACTATCACCTGACCAAACTGCGAATCTACTTGCAGGAGCGACGAAAATGTTTCAGGACGGATATCCTGCGCAGATGCACAAACACAAAATACACTTTCTTGATCATTTCATAACTACTAGGTGCTGAATATAAGGACGTTTTGACGTACAGTTCATTATTCCATCTTTATCTTAAATAGAATACATTTTTCTACGCCAAATAAAAGCAGGGACATGTTGACTGATTTTAGATTTTAATTGCCTACCGAGCCCTAAGCAGCTGGCAAGAGTTATTCCTCGCTTCATCTCCAGGCTGACATTATTCGAGTAGTTAATTTTAGATCCTAGGCAGAATAACTACTTCGAAGTTATAAATGCCAAGATTAACATGTGCTCGAATAATCCTGCGTTGTCACCTCGCAAACATTAGATTAAAACAGAGCTGTTAAATTTCCATTACGCTTATTAATCATTAATTTTTTAGCATTTTTTAATTTTAATGATTATTTTAATTTTCTTACATAACCCAGCAATTAATAATTAATTATAATTAAAAATTATCAAAAATAATCATGATTAATAGCTATTAAAAAATAATCAAAAATATTCAAATAATTAGAAATAATCAAATAATCAAAATTAATCAAATAATTTTTTTAATTATTTGATTATTTTTAATTGTTTGATTATTTTTAATTTTTTGATTGTTTTTAATTATTTGATTATTTTTAATTGCTTGATTGTTTTTAATTATTTGATTATTTTTAATTATATGATTATTTTTAATTATTTTTCCAATTAGATGAAGCTTTGTTTGGCAGGAAAATTTTCATAAGTTAGTATTAAATAACTGAAACCAAATTCACTGTACGAATAAATACTAATTAAGAAGTCGACTATGTGTGTATATTGACAACAGTGTGGAATTTTCCTAAGTTTTACACCAAATTTGGAAGTATGATGTAGGTATAGTATGCGGTTTTGTTGTAGTATGGACAATATTTTTATAAAAAATTAACAAATAAAATAACAAAGCAACCAGTGCTGTTTTTTTGAATTTTTTTCGTTTTTGTTATTATCCTTGTGCATTTATCTCATGTTACTGTATTGATTCTCGTCATATGTATGTTAACTGTTACGAGTCATTCCGTTGTTTATGCGAAGATTTTAACTCCCATTCCAGCACGTTTACATATCGGACTCGCTTTTTACTATAAAGAAATCTATACTGTCCTCTCTCAATAAATTAAATACTATCTTTATTTCATATCCAATGAGCTGATGAATTTAATTCTGTAGCTGAATAGTTTTAGATCTCGACACTTAACAAACTCCTGCTTTCCATGACTCGGCACCAAAAAAAAAAAAAAAAAAAGGTTCCGTACGTCATGCGGACTCCGCCCCTCGTGTCGGTTGGGCGGGAATGGAGGGTAAACCCGTTGGGATTAATTATTATTATTATTAAAACTGCGTTGCAGTGTATTATTCACAAGTTGAAATAAATCATAAAATTTAAAACAAAAACCAAAAACCAAAAATAATTGAAAATAATCAAATAATTATATTAATCATGCAATTAAAAAAAATCAAAAATAATTCAAAATAATCAAATAGTTATATTAATCATCCAATTAAAAAAGTTCAAATATAATTTAAAATAATTAAAAACAAGTAAGGAGAGGCTGTCTTCGGCTTTGCCGAAGGCTTTATACGTTTCATGAACACGCGCAAATCAATGTAAATAGTAACTACTGAAAAAATGATTTCAATTTGCTTGCTGGCTTGCGTCTGCTGGGTATGCTAGTAATATATATAGCTGCGATCTTAGTGATTTTTTGAACAAATATTCCATGATCTATTAGCACATATCTCACCAAGCTTCATGTTTCAATCTTCTAAAATGAGTGAGTAATAGCCAAAATCCTCTTATCTGAACGATCGGTTGTATGGGATACATATTACATATAGCTCCGATCTTACTGATTTTTTGAATGAACATTTGATGATCAATTAGCAAATATCTCACCAAGTTTCATGGTTTAATCTTCCAAACTGAGGGAGAAATGGCCATAAACCTTTTATCTGAACGATCGGTTGTATGG